>JAUZST010048801.1:0-25189 GCA_034779995.1 Parotocinclus haroldoi | reverse complement strand
ATATATATATATATATATAGATATATATTCAATAAATATAAGCTAAATAAATAAGGAATTGTGTTTGCAGAGATTATGTCAATCTGAGCATGAGTATCTATTTTTGTAGACACGGCCTGTCTGCCAGAAAGTTGCTGTGCTACATGAGATCTGCCTTTTGTGTAATTCCTCTAGTTCTGGCAATTTCTATCAATAAATAAATCAAAGAAATCCTGCTGATTCAGTCTTAGTGGAACATGGCCGGGTACTGCACTCATGCTCTCCATCGAGCAGAATTTGGCTGCCTCTAATGCTGTTTGGAAACCAAATCTGGACACCATTACAGAATTCATGGCTGCCACACACAGGGCACTCTTCTGTAGCAGTGTAGAGTCAGGTGGCTTTTCTGAATGGCTGCAGACGCCAGTTTAAAGGATGCAGGACTGAGACAGGCCTTGTGCACCATGCCCTCATCCTGCATCCCTCTGTAGCCCCCGACAGCCAGATGCACGGGCGTCACACACATTCGCTATAAACCCACTGGAATCCTCTTTTGATACTGGGCAAGAAATATAGCATGGGCTGGACATGGGGCAGGAAGCCTGGGTAAAGGCAGGCCCTATTTTGACTGAAGAGTTCCATTGTGCAGAGAGATGGAATAGAGGGGGGATGCGGGGAGGAGAGATAATAAAGTTCTGAGGGTCCCTCTGTCTCCATCCCTGGACCAGGCACAACACAGCTACAGTGGACAATATGGCTTCCTGAGGGACTGCTGTTATGTAACCAGCTGCCTTGGCTTGCCGATGCACTCTATAGTAGGCAGTGTGGCTTAAATACCAAAGGGTCACTGGGAGAGCGCTGTATGGGCCATTACGTGAGATTTATGGAATTTCTGATAAGCCCATGTGACTGTGAAGCCTTTGCTATCGTTATCTTCATCAATAGCCTTCACTCCAAGGGGGCGAGCTTGTTTGCCTCATTTCCTTACTGCGACGGTTGCAGTGGCACGTAAATGCTGTCTGATCTCTTCCTTCTAAGTAAGAAGCAAGGACCGGAATCATGAAAGTGTGTTAGAAAAGAAAAGCTTCCTAAAAGTAATTTTTTCTTAACTCAATTTTTAAGGATTATTAAGGATTATTCTTAAAATCGGGCAGCACGGTGGCTCGGTGGGTAGCACCGCTGCCTCACAGCAGGAAGGTCCCGGGTTCAATCCCAGGGTAGAGCAGTCTGGGTCCTTTCTGTGTGGAATCTGCATGTCCTCCCTGTGTCTTCCTGGGTTTACTCCAGGTACTCCGGTTTCCTTCCACAGTCCAAAGACATGCGTGTTAGGTTAATTGGTATCTCTGAATAAATGGTCCTTAGTGTGTGACTGTGTGTTTGCCATCTAGGGTTGTTCCTGCTTTTGCACCCAGAGTTGGCAAGTGAGCACTAGCTGCCCGTGACCCCGCGTGGATTAAGTGGAAGGCAATGAATTCTTAAAATCTCTGAAAAATTGTTGCGCTCTACGTAATAAAGTGGACAATGAGCAAACAGTGGTTTAATACTCCAGCAGCACTGCTGCGTCTGATCTAATTGTACCAGCACAACACACCCATGAATGATCCACCACTCAAACAGTACCTGATCTGTGGTGGTCCTTTTGGGGTCCTGACCATCCAAGATCAGAGTTGAGGGGACGAACAAAGTTACGTACAGTCTGTAACTGTAGAACTACAAAGTAAATCTATATCATTAGGACAACGAGTGTACAAGCAAGTAGGCGGCCCAACGAAGCGATCGGTGAGCGTGTTAAGATCTTAAGATCTAATAATTCCTGTTTGCATCGCGCCGCTCGTTCCGCCGTGTCGCTTTCATCTAGCAGAGCTGTAAAAATGCTCGAACGTGACGTGTGACTACGTACTGGCTCGAGTTCAAAGAGTTCATTGAAGAAAGTCTAAAAACGTCCCCCACCCCCTCACAAGCACCTTGTATATGTACTGCCTGTTTATTTAGTAGGTGACCTACTTCTGATGAGGGGCCACATGAGGGTGCTTCATCTGCTCTCAAACACCTGACTCGAACCATGTTTGTTCAGGGACTTTAAGCTGAGCTGGAGGTTCATACCGCTGGAAGTGAAGGTTTCCCAGAACTTATAAAAATACATTTCTCTGGTAAAGGTTGTAGTTTCAGGACCACGAAGGACATCTGTGAAGCACCACATGAAAGAACTGAATTCAGTCAGACAGATCATTTGAATATGGCTTATGTTCTTTTCTTAGTTGCCATTAGTACCTATTCATTTGAATGTCGTTTTCTCATTGGTGCATCATCAGCTGAAAGTACAGGTCCTGGATCTGTGCTGCATCAATATACTGTTTGTGTGTGTGTGTGTGTGTGTGTGTGTATGCTGTAATTACTTCCTGGTAACAGCTTCAGCCAGTGAACTTAACTTAATGTGATCACGTGTCAAGTGTTTTATATTTTTCTATGCCAGCTCATATGAAAAGATCACCAAAAACAAGTTGGGACCTAGAAAAGTGTGCCTTTGAGAGACTTATTTGAATATCGGTGGTGAAACCATTAGCAGATTTTATACCTAGATTGCTAGGGCTAGCTCCAGTGACGCTTGAAAGTTCGAGAACCCTTTACAATTTTCTGCAAAAATGTATCCTAAATCGTTATCAGATTTTTAAGCAAGCCGTAACAATAGAAATAGAACCCAATTAAACAAATGACAAATCATGCTAGACTCCTCATTAACATTAACGACTGTGAGAAAAGCCTTTAGTTGTGTAGACGTTACCCTGGTTTCCGTTGTGACCTCACAATCTACTATATGTCTTGCTTTTGGAGTGAATTTGGCTGGTTTGCCCCTCCTGCTGAGGGAAACAGTTGAAATTCTTCAAGCGTCTGTCCGGCTTTGGAGTGTTCAGGTGTAAACTGTTTAAGGACGGTTTGTTTACCTTTTCCAACCCGAGGAGAATCAACAATAATGTTTCACAACAGCTGTGCTGTGAAGATGTATTTTTATTTTAATATTTTTCTTCTCCACTACCAAACGCTTCAGTCATATTCTTGAATGAATGAATGAATGACTAAATTAATTAATATTGTTTTCCTTTTTTTTTTTAAATCATAAAATGATGGCTAATAAATCAAAACCAGTCCATCAAAAAAATAATTTACAGAAAATATATTATCTGACAATATTAAAAGTAATATTCTCAGAAGTTCAAAAGTAATACACCATTAAAAAATATGTTTTTTCATGTTGTTAGATTGTTGCTAACTCATGACTTGGTTATTGGAGTAGTTTATAACATAATTAAATATCTAAGTACTGAATTCTCAATTGTGTTTCTCATTTTTTCGTTGTGGGACTTAGAGATAAATTCCGTCTAATGGTTCCTAGAGCTGCTTTTACAATAGACATTATCTCAGAAAAGCTTTACATAAGCTGAGACTATAACTTAAATGAGCAAGTCAGAAGCGACACTGGCTCCATGAGACCAATAAAGAAGAAACTTTATGAGTATTGAATTGTTAAGTTTTTATTCTGACAGTTTTGGCGGAACATGCCACTGCATATTTCCAAAATGACAAACTAAGACCGTGTTCAGATGGTGTCAATGGAATAAAATGGTAAGTGAAGCCTCCAACCCTCATCTGTTATGTCTGGCTTTGAAAGACTAAAATTGGCAACGACAAAAAAAAAAGCTTGAATAAAATACACAAGTAAGACGAGCCCACTGGGCCTATATTCATTGGTCACTTTATTAGATACACCACTTTGATTCCTTTCACAATGTAGTCTGTTTCTTTACATACTTTGTTAGTCCCCTTATTGTTACTCTGTTCTGTAATGGTCAGGACCTCCACAGATCAGATAATATTGTGGGTTTTGGATCATTGCTGCTGCTGGAGTTTTTATATTAGACGCCATATTGCTCCACCCTGTACATGTCAATTCAGAGACGGTAGCTCATCTGTAGTTTCACAGTTTGTCGTAGCCTTCCTCTGATTCTTCATCAGCGCTCAGAAGAAGCTGAAGATGCCGGTGGCTGGACATTTTTGTTTGATTGACTATTTCCAGTCTGTCAATGACCTTCAGGTGTTTAAGTCTCCAGCAACACTGCTGTATCTGATTGATTCGAACCAGGACAACACAGACATAAGGAAAATAATACTGCCAGCTCCGAGCATTGACATGAACGTACAGGGGTCAGTATGCAGTACGTAATAGTGGGCCATTTGAAATAGTGTTTTCACCCAGAGTGTTCATCAGAGGGTCAGACGGAGAGAGAATGAGTGAGATGAATAAGATGAGTACTGGTGTGTGGTTGGAAGGTATTCTTGGGAAAGTTTGCATCTCTCTTTCCCTATCTGGAGCTCAACTGGGGACAAATACCACACCGGATTGAGAGGCACGTCTGGGTCTGGAATGTTTCACTCCAAATGTAATCTTCTTGTTCCTGCTTTGTTCTGATAAACACTTGTGTATTAACTGTAGTCTTGTCTTATGGTCTGAGGGTCAAGTAAAGTGTTACACTGTGGTCAAGAGACTCAAAGCTTCACATGTGACAACTACATGGGGACTAAACATGCACTAGTTTGTAGACCACGCTTCTATTTACAGTTAAGCACCGCCTAACGACCATTCGATCAAGGCACAGTTTAACGTCAGACACCTTAACAATTATGAAAAATTATATTAGGAAATAAAAATCAGTCTGGGTAGCACTGCCGCCTCAAAGCAAGAAGGTCCTGGGTTCAACACAAGGGTGGAGCGGCCTGGGTGGAGTTTGCATGTCCTCCCCGTGTCTGCACGGGTTTACTCCGGGTAATCCGGGTTCCTTCTACAGTCCAAAGACATTAGGTTAATTGGTGTCTCTAAAGTGGCCCTTAGAGTGTGTGTGTGTGTGTGTGTGTGTGTGTTTGCCCTCTGATAGATTGGTGTCCCGTCTAGGGTTGTTCAAGGATCTGTGGCATTAAGGGTGGTTTATCCTCTAAAAGCTAGGAAAATTGCTAGCATTGGTGCCCTCATGGAGTTAATAAAGTACCATACGACTTTTATAAGGGTCACAAAAGTCTTTGGTTACTTCTTCCCAAACAGCAAGTGACCCCTGGATAGCTTCTGAGGAGGATTCCTTATGAAGATGCCACACATTATCACTCACATGCCAGCTTGAGAACTCGGCCAAAACACGTCTCTTCGTATCTCATTGTACTTTTGCCACTTTCCGAAGAGGGAAGGTTCACTTTTTATCGCTCAATAGCTTCCACTGTTTTCTCTGTACCTTCGGCGCACTTGTTCCTCGTTGCTGTTTCACTGTTTGCCCCATTGAGGTTCCTTAGCGACGGTTTCATTTTTTTTTTTTTTTGCGTCTGTTGTTTTGTGTACTTTGTCATTAGGTTATCTCGAGTTATTTTGGCTGATCAGGGTCACACTCAGTTACTGTCATTTGGAAGTCACATGTGAGGGATTTATGGTTTAAGCATGGACATGACAAAATGGAGCAATGGGAATGACTGAAAACCATTGGCATGAGCAACAGCAAAGAAAGTCACCTCAGCTAAGGGTTTTTATTTTTTCTTAGCATTTGTGGATGAACTAACAATGCATGTTTAGCGTTCGTGTTTTTGTATTCAGTTGTATTTCATATTAACACAGCAGTGGATTTCTAGACTGAGAGTCAAAAATGATGCAGCTAATCTTGCTCTGGATATTACACTTAATATAAAAAGCTTAATTTCACAGAACTGAGGCCTTTTCACACAGAGTCTGGTTTTCACGGATGAAAGCATGCACGTTTTGAGGAAGTATATTAACACGCCTATTGATATTGTCCTTCAAACCGGGTCCGAACTGCGCCGCCGCCTTAAAGTTTCTGCCTTGTTCAAATGCTTTCAAATCAGGCTGACCAATCAGAGCACTGTTATCAGGCAGAACGGTTCATCCTGCTACTAGCAGAGCGCTAGAGCTTATAAGACCAACAACACACTGCCTATAAAACCATGGAAAATACCTGGAAAATGTTTGTCGTACTAAAGCTGAAGGGCTGGGAAACTATTGTATGGCAAATGCTTTCTAGTCTGTTCATGTCCACAAAAAACACAAAAACTGGAGCTTCCTGTACTAATCTTTGCTCGTTGAAGACGTGAATAAGACAGGGCAGATCTTTGTGACACATTAAAATAAGGGAAATTCAAGAAAAGCAAAAGCCTACAGGGAGTGTTTATACAAAAAAATATACAAGCAGGAAAGTAATTTTTCAATCTTTATTCAATCGGTTATCTGTAAATTAAATTTAAACCAGATATTCTAGGTTTCTGGTGGTCATAGTGGTGCAGTTGTTAAGGTGTAGGCCTATTGACCAGAAGGTTGAGTGTTCAAGCCTCGGTTACAACAGACCTAAACCTAACAATGGTCAGTCCTTGATCAAGGCTGTTAACCTTTAGTTGCTTAAGATTGAAGCTTCCAAAATTGTGTTAATTGTAAGTCTCTCTGTGTAAAGATGTGTACTTAATGCTGTGACTGTAAATGTCTTAAGTGCCAGTACGTAAAAATAAAAGAACATTCAAAGGTCAGAATGAGATTCAGTCTAAATGTATTTTGTTTGCTGAGGGAGGAAAAGCAGACTGTGGTGGCCTAGTGGTTAAGGCCATAGACCCATCAGGTCCAGAGCATCAGGTCCAGATTTCAAATCTCACCTTTGTCAAGCTGCCACAGTTGGGACCTTGAGCAAGAATTGTAAGACTGAATGAGTTGTAAGTCGCTCTGGAGGAGGGCGTCTGCTAAATGCGGTAAATGGCAAATGGAAAAGCTTACGTTTTTTGAGAAAAAAAAACATATATCCGCCAAAGGTCCTTAGGTTACATTTCCAGGCATGATATTGCAATCCACTGCCCTTACAAAGGTAATAATACATTGATTATGTTTGTAATGTGGGGGCACTTCTGAGCATTGATACCTGCAACAAGCAGGTCTGCTGACCCAGGATAAACCCAGCCCTCATGGCGAGGAGCGCATAGACACTGTTACCCATCCATAGCAATAAGGGCAGTCATCTGGTGGATACACATTGATTGTCTTCAGACAAAAACTTTTTCATTGTGGTACATTATGGCTGGTGCCAGTAATCGAAGGTCCTCGATATCAGGGGTATCGTGAACCCAGACCTGGAATTCACGAGACACAAGAGACTGTATACAAACCACAAAAGTTCAGCATTATGAGCCAGGACTCGTATCCCACCTCTGGTGAGGTCAAGTCCGTCAGTTACAGGGTTCAGTTTTGTTAACCTGCCTCATCAAGACCAGCTCTGGCTCCAGTTTTCTCAAATACTTACACATCCAGGTTGTGTATTCACAGGACTACCTCAGGGCAGGTTTCCTAGTCTCAGCCCGTGGAGTGGAAGCTGCTTCCTGTGATGGATCGGCGTCCTGTCTAGGGCACTCGTACCCTCTGCGACCAGCATTTAAATGAGTGAATCAATCAACCAATCGATCAATATAATGTACAATATGTAATGCATTCTTATTTCAGCAAAGCCGAGGGTTCAAGACAGGTCCTACTGTCTAATCACGTTACCATGGCAATGCAACCAAACTATTCTATGATTACTTAACTACAATGGACCATCACTAATGTAAACAGTGCGTGGATTATATATCATCTTTACGATTTTGTCACAAACGTTTATTGTGTGTCGGAGTGTGGTCTTGCACTGCACGGCTGCTCAGTCTTCACCTCATGATGACGACAACCTCTTGGAATTCGACTGCATGTAATGGTGTGTACACACACACACACACACACACACACACACACACACACACACACAAAGAGAGTGAGAGTTCCCCCACTGGCGGCGGACTCTGAGGATCTCTCTGTTCTGCTGCTGCTAACCAGGACCATTTGGTGCCTTGTTTTCACTTGCCTTCTATCTCTCCTTCTCTTTTCTTTTCCCACTCCCCTTCCTGTGGCATTTATGGCAATTGGCCGCAATTTTGTTTGAGATAGATTTTCGAAAGGGTTGCGCCGGGGGAGGGGGCACGAAAGATAGAGGAGCCTTAAAACTTTGCTCAGTAAATTCCCTTTCATTTCAAAGTAGTGACTCAATTAAAAGTAGCCATTTAAATAACAATCATGAGAGGAATTCAGAAATGCAGTGCACTCGGGGTTTATCGGGACAGGAGGGTGCTGTTAGCCGTTCATCAAACACTGGGATTTGTTGTGAAAGGCTAAACACACCTTGGGTTGTTTGTTCAGACAAATGTCTTCATACTTTCTGCGTGAGATAAAAATCACACACTGGTTCAATAGGCAAGAAAAAAAGGAATTCACTACAATCCCAGACTGCATGAGGAGCAGCTTCGTCGTGAAACTTTATTCAACAATTCTGTATTTGTCTTTTATACAGCAGTATCTGATTGGATGAGAAGAGCTCTCACCATGATGGTATTTGTGATAACATCATGGCTTTTTTACACTAATATGGCATCACTCCACAGATGTGTTACTAGGTCATGACAGGCTTTATGCACACAAACGTGTGACATGTACAAATAAAGCATTTAACAACAATACAAATTATATCATGTGACTACATGTACTATTCGCTTTAGTCCCTTTTGTCTTTGTTTATTTGCGCATTGTATTTCACAACAACGTTACTAGTAGTGCTCTATAAACCTTTGTGTTTATATGTAACGCATTTTTAAACATAATGTGTTAAGGCACATTAGGTCATCGTTACCGTTGCATAGCAACAACTCATTCGTTGTGGACCTACTTTTTGACCAAAGGTATTGTCGGTATAAAGCAAATTCAGGGCTCTTTTTATTTCCACTGCTCACAAAGTATATTATTTTGTGAGAAGTATGTATTTTCTTATTTAACTTTCTTTACTTTATTTTTGAAAAGCTGGTATAAGTGCGATAGAATGCGAGGTTGTGGCGAGGCTGTGATTATCTACGGCACTCAGCTTCAGCTAGACATTACATTTACCATTTCCAGCATTTAGCAGACGCCCTTATCCAAAGCGACTTACAACTCATATAGTTTTTTTTACAATCCAAGCAGTTGTGGGTTAAGGGCCTTGCTCAAGGACCCAACTGTGGCAACTTGGCAGAGGTGGGATTTGAACAGTATCTTAACCGCTAGGCTACCACAATCATCATCAATGGCTATTCAAAACAGGAGCACGGTTACATAGATCAGTCAAACACATTCACACTGGACCAATTTAGAGCAACCAATTAATCTAATGCATGTCTTTTGAACATTCCGAGCGAAACCAAACTGCCCAGGGTGAACCCAAATGGTAAGCGCAGGCCCCGTGATGAACAAGTGTCAAGATTTATGATGAACTCAAAGACTGAACAGTAGAAAAATGCCTTGTTTGATGTCAACTATAAGGTATCAACATGTTTAAGTGTAGGTAATGAATTCTAGGTTTAAGAACAGTCACAATGTAAGGTTATAGGAGCCAACTAAAATCTCCCATAAAATGAACAAATGCAGAGTGTGAAGAGGTTAGCTTATCCTTCATTTAGCAGAGATGTTCAAAGTGTGATGTGTCATATTTTTCACCACAAACAGTTTGTAGTAAGCCTGTTTATTAGTACATGACCTTCACTAGTTTCACACAGGTTGTTGGGTTCACAGTGATGGAAAGCCTGGCACCAATATCTAAACATCTGGCGGATTTCAAATGTGTCAGAGGTCATATACAGGAGACTGACAAAGTAACAGATTTCATGGCCAGAACTATATGGACAGAAGGTTAAGGTAGTCATACCCTTTGTTAATAATGTACATTTAATCAAGATTATAGTACAGTCTCCACAGACAAACAACAATAGCAGTCGAATAATTTGTACTGAACTTTTAAGTGGTACTATACTAATGTGGGAACACGTGACTGCTGAAATGTTTCTATGGATAAGGATTTTAGTTACAGTGAAGGGCAAATCCTAAAACTACAGTGCTTAAAAGTGGTATAATTTACAACACACACACACAAAAAACACAAAAACACAAAAAACGCACATAAATACGCGCACACACAAGCAAACACACAAGCAAACACACAAGCAAACACACAAGCAAACACACAAGCAAACACACACACAGAGAATCTACATCCAGTGGCTCGTTGTGTCTGTTTAGCAGAAAAAAGCAAAAGTAGCAGACCTTCTGCTTTAAATACAGCCATTGATCTGTTTGGACATGTCCCAACCAGACCAGCTACCAATAACAATATTGTGAAAACAATTTTCATACTCAAAAGCACACAACACACAATAGTGCTTACGTTTAGTTGTGAAACAGGACATACACAATTAGCATTTTATTCCAAAAATGCTACAGAAAGCCATACTCACATTGTAGGTTTCCAATTTCACTCGATTGCGGAAAACAAAAGTGTTGAAGTTGGCGGTTTGGAAAACCTCATCGTACGCAGCCTCATTCTATAAAAAGACAGAGGAAAAAAAATCAAATGTTGGTACAAAACAAAAAGTTTGCATGAATGGAAATTGCATTGGTATTTGATATAAAAGAGGGATCACTCTCTCTTAACAAAACTCTAACACATTCAGTTTTTTGCTCACAACAATCACATAATAGACCAAATCAAACAATGCCATGCAATGGCCAATTGTGGTGGCCAGAACAGAATAAAAGAGACACACTCACAGAGTCCTTGAGTTGACCAATGTATTCTGCTTTCTGGCCCAGGAGGGCCTCTGCACTGTCTTGAAAGCATGTCACCCACTGGTTATCTCCAAAATCTGCAATATTGGCCTGGAATACCAGAGAAATGCTGGATTACTTCAAATGTAATCTGATCCAAATTTAAACAATTTATTTCCCACTATGGAAAATCAGACCAGCAGCAAAGAAGAGGGTAGAACAGTCAAAGCAAATAATACAAAACACATGCATAAACTACAGGTTATAGAGAACACCACAGAACTGAATAGCGAAGCACAAAAATAACATAAAATGATTTTTATTATTCCACTGAAATAATAAATGGTCCTTTATCTATGGGTTCTGCATTTGTGAACAAAATAAATCCCCAATCTTCCAAATAGCAAAACATGACCTTGCTGCACAAGAGCTACGCTGAATCTGTGTGAATGAAGTGTAGGCATCCCCTGCTAAGTGCCGCTCATGATGCTCATAGCTTTGTTTTTCATGACAGATGCCATTCACACTGACATTCTCACCTGTAAGAAGCCATTCTAAATGGCAGTTTCTCCAGTGACCAGACTAAACACACCACATGAATAATGATTTGACTTTCCATATGCTGTAGCCTCACGCAATTTCAGACTCACTCATTCGCCAGAGAGCGTTGTACGCCTCCCATGGCATTCATTCACATGGCCTGACTTTTTGTCTTGTCAATATTCCATAAACATTACAGTATAACAACTATACTGTTCAGAGGACAAATAAAATCAAAGGACATTTCATTATGAAGTATCTCCTCATTTTTGTAAGCAGTATATTTACATACTACTCACATTGTATTAGGCATGATAGAGATTCTTGAAATCTAAGAAGAAACTATGAGAAGTTCTGTGTACATTTTATGCAAATGCTTTTATCCATGCATCCACAGATTCCACACAGAGCCCTGGAATCCATCCCCCTGTGGAAATGTAGGGCTGGCTGTACTTGGAAAAACAGCCAGTATTATGAAAGGACAACAGAAGCTCGTATGTGGGGTAGAGTTAGATAGAATTTGACTTACAGAAAGCATGAGACGGTACTTGAACTCAGGAAACTCTTTGTCACACTTCTCACAGCGGTACATTCCATTATGCTGGTCCACCACCTTTTTGTTGCAGTCCTTGCTAGGACAGGCCTGGTACAGACAGTTTTCCTTTTTCATGTACACAATGGTTGCAATACAAGTGAAGTAATCTGCCTAGAGACCACAGATGAGGGCAGACATGTTAGTGAGAAACAGACTTTAGCTATTACAAATAAGCAGACACAGTCTACTATATATGTACTACAATAATTAGCAAGAATTAAGTGCACTCAATCAAACATTAAACAACCTGAAAATGAACAGACGTCCATATAACACTGCTGACGCAGAGCGATTACACAGAATTTAACTTAATCTTCACCATTATGACTGGTGGAAAACGTGCAAGGTCTATACGATATATTAAAACTTGCTTCCTAGGCTAAGAAGCTACAACAGCTGACCACTAAGCATTGATGGGGGCACTTGAAGACCGTGAAAATAAAGCTCACTAAAATCGCAAGAAGTTAATTGCACCTTATGTTCTTGTGATTTTTATATTTTGAATTCACATCTGATTTCAAGTCCCAGAGAAATTACAGTGCATATTACATATTTATGAACGACACGCTCAGTTTTATTGACTTTGCAGTACTGACCTCATAGCTGATGATAAATTAAGATATTTAACAGAACACTATATAGACAGAGGTTTGTGAAAACACCTCCCTTCTACATAGTTCTGCCATTTCATCTACACTCACAAATTCATAATAGAAAACGTTACTTTTTCATTTTCCATAGACAAAAAAGGGCAGTAAAATTGGTTGTACTAATTACTCAGTGACTCAATGTAGCACATTCAAAGTTTTCTGCTTCCAGCAAGTCAGTTCATAAACCTTTTGCCATGTTGTACTCAGAAAATTGGTGTGCCCAGCTTTGATTAATAACATAGCAGGCTTGCACAGAACCTTAACCTCGGCTCCTTCATACACCTTAAAAATGCTGTGGAATGTGAGCCAAGGCTTGCATGTGATTTTAAAACGTCCAATCTATTGATCTTATACCACTCATAATCACTATTTGGATTACGCAAACTATTTGGATTCAGTGTACATAACAGACAGGCCTTTTGTGCATGTGACAATCTTATTTAACCAGGGTTATGGATCTGATTGTCATCTTGAATATTGATATTATAGAGCAAAGTCCTCAGCCCTTTTAAACAGAACATTCAAAAGCACAATACGCATAAAAAACAGCTCTGGAAGAAGAAAAAGGGCAGAGTGAGTGGGTGAGTGCATGTATGGGGGCTTATAACTAAATGAATGCAGAAGAACCTGGGCAAATGACATGGAGTGCCGCAAGGGCCACTGATGAAAGGAGCCATGCTGAATTACTGCTGCTTGTTCAGTTCCTTAACTAGAGGTGCCACTAGAATAAACAATGACTGCTATAGGGACTAGGTGGGGGGTAATGGAAAGGGCAAGGACAAAATCCATGAGAAATAAGTCCTATGCATAAAAACACTTAAATATATGATCGGATCTATATCAGCAATAAGGGACAAAAATAAAATAAAGGACAAAAATAAAGGACAATTAAAAAAAAACAAACTTCACACACACTCACTTTTGTTGAATTTGTATTCACCCTAGGGATCAACAACATGACTCAAACAATACGGTGTGAACCATATTTATGATGAATATTTGACTGTGTAATGAAAAGCCAGGAACAATTTGCCTTTCAGTACAATGCTTGGGGCATGCATTTTGATTGTGCTGTAAACAGGCATAAAAGTTTTGTGCATACCTAATGCAATGTCTGTACACCTAAAGCATGTACGTCTTAGAAAAAGGAAAAAAATAAAGCTTGCTGTTAACTGGATTACTGACCATTCTGATCCCACATTTATCACTTGATTGGAATGAACCTATGGGTAAGAAGGCATGTTACTACCCAAGTTGAACTGCTGAGTTACAAATGGCATCAAGCAAGAGTAAAAGCAAGGCAGACAAACCTCAATGCAACCTCACTCACTTCATTTGGTGGGGGGTGGGATCTTGTAATTTTAGCCTTGATAAAAGCAGTAATTAATCAAGTGAATGCCTGTATAATCAACTAGTCCCCCATTTGAATGAAAATATGGGGCAGAGAAGTGAATAAAAGAAAAAACATCCCAGACTGCAATAAAGGTTCGCCAATTATCATAATATGAAATCAATTTGCAGTTTCAGGTAAATCTATGGCAGGATGGTAACAGATTACCATATGCAAGCATGAGTGTCAAGAGGCCACCATGGAATAGGGAGGACTGAGTCTGCTATACAGACTTGTGACAAGCACCATTCATTACAGCAGACCAGGCAAATGCTTTCTGTGGCATAACCTTTTGTGTAAAAACAACAACCAAAAAGGTATGAGGATAGCTTAAGTGAGAGAAAACATGTCCATGAGAAAGATAATAACAGAGCTACATGAGGACAAAGATCTTTTTCTGTTAGCCATGCTTATCACAAAACTGCTTGAACAAGTCAGCTCCTACCAGACCCTTTCTAAAGGAGCTTTTAACACCAACCTTGACATGAATCAAGGTTCAGTTAGGCATGTAAGAACCTATAACACTTCCTAACCTGCAGGGATAGGAAAAAAATACAGACCAGAACTGCACAAATCAAATGATTTGTCTAGAAAATCTGATGGTAGGTTGAGCATAAAAAAAATCTACTAGTCAACGATGAGTTAAATTAAGCTTAAAATGTTATAACGCAACAAAAGAAGTGAAGGCCAGAAAAGGACAGGCCAGGTACAGGACAACAGAGTACATAAATGCAGGTAGGAAAGTGGGTCCCAAGTCACGCATTTGATGACTTAAGATTTAGCCAAAAAAAAAAAAGTTAAAAATCCTGATGGACAGGGGAAGTCCCTTTTCCCAGCCTTTCCTGGGAAAAAAAACGATTTTAAATTTTATTAAAACAATTCCACAGCTGAAGCTTTGTAATCTTCTGATGTTTAAAATAAATAAACAAGTGGTTTAATGTTCCGTTTAATAATTTACCACTAAGTTATAGTATTTAAAAAGTGGCTTCCATTTTCCTTTGTGACTTTCTGTCAATGCGATATAAAGGTTTATTTTGCAGTTTCTCTAGAGACTTCTCTTTAAAATACCCTTATGTTCTGTACATGATAATTCTGTATTCTCTTTGCCTTCACATTCTAATCTCACTGCTTTCAAAACAAAAACAATCTGTTATACCTCACTATTGTCTCAGAAAGCAGGTTAACATGAAGAATCCATTGAAACCTAGTGACAAAGCACAATAGTCCAAAGCAATAAAATAATAGAAAATGCATTGTTCTGCCAGTAAACCTGATCAATATCAATGCTCCACTGACCTAGAGTCTACATGTATTTCTAAAACATAAAACTGCAGAAAGAAATAAAATACTTAATCTTAATAACACCAATCAGCAAGGTAATAGAGGGCAGCATTAAACCATTTCAGGTTCAACACAAATTATCTTACGTGCGATGTACAAAAACCACTTAAAAATTTTCACTCTATCATTGCAGCCATTTGCTAAAATAAAAAAGTCACTCAGCATGCCATATTGACAGAAAAAAACAGACATAGAAATTTTAGCTAATTTATGAACAAAACAAAAAAAAACATATCACATGGTCATAAGTATTCAGACCCTTTGCTCAGTATTTAGTAGAAGCACCTTTTGAACTAATACATCCATGAGTCTTCTTGGGAATGATACAACAAGTTTTTGACTCCTTGATTTAGGGATTCTCTACCATTCTTCCTTGCAGATCCTCTCTAGTTCCATCAGGCTGGATGATGAACGTTGGTAGACGACCATTTTCAGGTCTCTCCAGAGATACTCAAATGGGTTTAGGTCAGGGCTCTGGCTGGGCCAGTCAAGAATGGTCACAGAGTTGCTCCAATTGTTAAATATGAGAGTCACAGCAAAGGGTCTGAATACACATGACCATGTAATATTTCAATTTTTCTTTTTTTTAAATAAATTTACAAAAAATTCTAATTCTAGTGTTTTTTGTCAAGATGGGATTCTGAGTGTACATTAATGAGAACTTAGATTTGAGAAAATTTAAGATTTTAACAAATGGCTGCATTGAAAAAGTGAAAAAAGTACTTTCCGTACCCACTGTACGTATGAAAGAATTATACATATACTATTCACACACACACACACACACACACACACATATACATATATATACATACATGTACATATACATATATATACACACGCACGCACGCACACGCGCGCGATTTCGGGTAAATGGGGGCCACATCGGGACGAGATGGTTTTGGTCCTAATAACCGGCTGGTCCCATTAAACGAACATGCCCCATGTTACAAGACAGGACGTGCTGTATAACATATTAAATGTTTATTAAATCTTTATTGTACGATATACACGTATAGCGAATGTACAAACAAGAACTACACTTGCTTACGAACTTTATTCATTGACAAATACATTTTCAAACAAGTTTGCTATATATATATATATATTAATAATATAAATTCACTACATTCATGTGAACTTGTTGGCTTCTTAGCCAATAACTAATCTTTAGATGTTTGAACACACCAGAGCATTCATCCAGGTGCACAAAATTTCACAGCTGAGTGATAAGGGAACCTAGCTTAATCAGAAGCAATAGACAAGTTATTACTAAAGTTCAACTTAAAAAAATAAACAAATAATAACACCCTACCTTGTCTCCGTGACCCAGGTGCTCATTTTTGACATCTGCCAGTGTCTTCCAGTTGGAAGGGCCACCACCACCTCCTCCTCTCATTTCTGTCATGGACTGGCCATCTAGGGCATGACCCTCTTTATCATACCTGCCAACATACAAACAAGCCCAAGTCAGAGACTGTAAACCTTTTCAACTTTATGCCCATCTGTCAGTCTGGTACCTTAACAACAAAGCTAGGGAGACGATATCAATCGTGCAAAAAAATAAATAAAAAACTATACAAATAAATGCTAAGTGAACATCCTGCATTGTTAAGAAGCAGGCTGAGAACCACAACAATGGCAGCAGTGGGACACTTTATGAAATTAATCAACAGCATGGGGACAGTCGAATGGGGGTGGGGGGATGGGTTTGTCTGGGTTGGGATGGTGAAATTAGAAAGCCATTTTCACAGATTGCCTAGGGTGATCTGTCTGAGGAGAGAGGGAAGGAAAATTGGAAATAAAGCCCACACTGGTTAGAGTGGGGATCGATAAAGTGTTCTAATGTATGGGCTAGAGGGCAGAGTTAACGCAGTGGTAAATGCAGGGCTGCGACCTCATCCTGGGAAGCATGGGTCCTTAATTGTAAAAGCATCCATTAACGAGGTAGTGGGTGGCCCTGAAATCTAGGAGACTGCCAGTTTTACATCCCACTGAAAAATGAGTTTAATTCGCTAGCATGGCATAGGATCCCTCATCTCTAATTATTTTTGGCTCTTGTATAAAAGTAACAGGCTAAACATAGTGAGCCTAATAAATAGAAAAAACGAATCAGCCATGTTCTCATCATGCACTCGTTTTCTGTCAGACAGTTCAGGAAATTAAGGTAGAGTCCATGTAAGAAAAATGAGCCGTTCTCATGCAGTAGATATTGAAAAAACGACGCTGCTGAATAAAATGGCTGCAAACCGGGAATAGCTGATGGAAGAATAAACAAGTTAAAAAAAAAAAAAAAAAAAGCAGCTGCACAGCAAAAGGAGAGGCGTGGAACACAGTGAAGCAATAAGAGGAGCTGGCACGCGATTTCAAGTGGTGGACTGACAGGTAAGCGCTTAGTGCAGCATGTCTAAAGTGAGGAGATCAGACAGGAGAGACATTTTAAATGCCGTGTTTTGTTACCAAATCCCCTGATTTGTGGATAATTTAATTAAACCCAAAGTTGTTTGAAGCAGTTTGTAACAGAGTGAATTTCTCCCTGAAATGCATCTACTCTAAGTCAGAACACGCACTAAAAATATTATCAGAATTTGTGGTTACTATATCAAAATAACATCAATTTCTGTTATGAGCAAAGCAAAGACATTTTGGTGAAATGTTCTACTGTAGTAAATGCTAGAAAGAACAATACATAAAGGTAAAGTACGAAGGGCATTTTTGTCGATTTTGTAAAATATAATTTTTGTGAGAAGTGTAGATACCACGTGTACGCAAGAGATGCTCTTAAAGGTAAACCTATACCTTCATTTAATTTCCTTCCTTCTATGCTGTTGGAAGCTTGCAGAAAGGACATGAATATACAGCCCAATGTGTGGCTTCATTTCACGAAGAAAGAAGACAACAGCGCTACTCGCAAAGTCTGAGAAATTATCATTTCACGAAAGGATACACTAGCGATATAAAAAATTAAAATAAAAACAAAGAGGTGGGAATCTCTAGGGCTGCAAAGTGATCATAAAATGATTCCTGATGCATTTTTTTCTCTAAACATTAGTTCCATTGTCTCGCAGTGATTCTAAGACTTCAGTTATGGTCTTGTTGTATATTGTGCGAACTGCTGTGCCAGTTATGACAGTCCTTTACCAGATCACTTTGTCACAGACAAATTTTCAGTGTCAGAATAAAATCTTCTCTTCATGAGAAATTGAGATTTGCTAGAGTCAGGTTTAACTGTGTATTTACTACTTTGTAAACGCCAAATGTTAGGAATACAGTGTTCCCTCACCACTTTGCGGACTCTGTGCATCGTGGGTTTTCAAAAAATATTAATGGAAAAAAATATATCGTGGATTTTCGCTGTTCCGCGTGTTTTTGCAGAACTTTTACATTAAAAAAAAATTACTGAATTTATAAAAATGTATTAAAAATATTAATTCTAACACTGACGGAATGTTATAAATCATAAAATAGTACGATACAGTAAATAGCTGTCGTGCCTACTCGATGTGTAGGATATGACGTGCTGTAAGCTGTATTGTGTGTTAAGTAAAGAGAATTGTTCCATTACTTCAGCGTGTTGCTTGATTATTCAACAGTGAAAAACACTACAATATTGTATTTACTCAGCGGATGAATACTCACCAAAAACGAGAAGGAAGACTAGAGCATCGCCCGCTTGAGTCTCTACTTGCCGACATGACAAGTTTTTATCTGCGGTGTTGTGTTCACTGTTTGTGAACGTTTCATTATAGACTGAATTCATTCAATCCCTACGATACCACCCAAACGTTCTGCAAGTTCTACGGCTAAAATAGTGTAGAAATACTTAAATAAATATAGCATCCCTACTTCGGGGATGTTCGTTTATAGCTAGTGGTCCTGGAACCTAACCCCCGCGATAATCGAGGGAGCACTGTATTACATGTCCCCTTTAGGTAATTGTCAAGCTTTCCATTGCCCAAAATAAATAATAGTTTTTCTCTAAGTACCCCTAGACTCAGAAAAGGCCAAGGCTAAATGTGTTACATTGTTTTGTCAGGGGTGTCATTTGAATTTTTTTTTCTTTGTTATTCAAATAAATCACAAATGCATAAATCATCATTGTAAATGTTTCTATAAGACATGCATGGCTTTGCTTTTAAATCCAGAGGTTCTTAAATGGAATCTGCTTGTCAGTCACTAAAAACTAATTACTCCTGTCTTTGTTTACAGAAACAGAGCGATAGCTGATTACCTTCGTTCCAATGGATACGAAGAGGCATATTCAGTTTTCAAGAAGGAGGCGGAATTGGACATGGTGAGTGTATAAGACCAGACAGTATAGCTTAATTCCAGGTATACCGTTGTGTAACTGAGACATTTTCTAATTGAAATGTGTGACGTGTATTACCCTGTAATGAGATTTCATACTGGAAAGTTAGGCAAGCAGTGTTCATGACATGCTTTTTTATAAACCAAGTACCACTATTTACAGGCATTCATAGATGAGACAATAATAGTTAATAATTAATGGAGTTAATCTTTCATAATTATTAACAGGGAATAATTAATGGAGACACACCCATACTGGTAAACATGGAATGACATCTGATGGAGTAAAAGCTCACTATGGTTTAGCCATCATGCTATCAAGCCCATTGTGCTGTTAGACTTTTCTAAACACTCTAACTAAACACTATATCAAAGATTGGTTTAGTTTGGCTGTAGACAGTCCCTTTCTCCTGTGGGCCTTGACAAACGTCAGATCTGAGCTGATGTGCCAGAAAGGTAGTGGTGATTAAAAATCCAGGCAGACGTTAGATTTATCACTGGAAAGACTTCACTGATGTTGTGACATTTTAAATGAACAAGGATAGAATACCTGGCAAAATAATCCAGTCTCTATAAATACCTGATTGTTAGCATGTAGCCTCATTACATAAAATATTACATTTGGTCTGATGTAAATATAATTTGGAGAGGTGGTTGAATCCACTAGTACACTTCAGAACTTTATTAGATTTATTAATTTATCATTACAGCAACCCTAAACCAGGAATGTATGGATAGTATGAAAAAAGTCAAATGTAATGCAAAACATCTAGCATTCAGTATGGACCAGAGATATTTCATGTTTTCAATTTAATTTGTTATAAACATCCATTTCTCCGTTTTTTTTTGTTTTGTTTTTTTTTTGTAATTTTGTGACATTGTTCCTACAAACACGTCATTACGTATGTTATCTCTCAATTTTCTGCACATTCTTTATTGAGGCCAGGTCAGGACTACAGGCAGTCCAATACCCCATTCCCTCTTCTTTCACAGCCATGATTTGTAATATGCGCTGCATGTGGTTTTGCATTGTCTTGTTAGAAGATGCATGGACATGCCTGGCAAAGAACATGCCTTTCTGTGTTAATGCTGCCATCACAAAAGTGTATATTACCATTACAAGTGACACTGATACAGCTCCTTAACATGATACCCCTTGGCATTTGAACTTGTTGCTGATAATGGTCTGGATGGTCCATCCATTGCGGTCTGGAGTACACTGAATCAGTAATGACAAAATGACCTGGAGTATTGATTTGTCTGATTACAATACGTTACACTGTGTGATCTGCCATCCTAGATGCCTCATAAGCCTGAGAAGTCAAAGCTGCTTCTGGATATAGTTAACACGAGGCTTCATTTTGTTCTCAGTAAAGTTTTAAGAGCCATTTGTGAATGTAACTCTGTATTGTGGTGCTTGATAAAGGTTTAATAAAGTAATCCTTTGCCCATGTGGTTCTATTACTGGCTGTTTTTGATATTGGATGTTTGTCCGATGTGAGGGAGCAAATATCATGGATGCTTGGGCACTTGGCCTTAATGGACTCCAGATTCCTTTGAATCGTTTAATAATGATATGCGCTGTAGAGTGAGAAATGTATTTTCTATTTTCTCATGCATTCGTTGATAAAATAGAGATCCCCTGAACATCTTTGCTTATCAAAAAACAGACCAAATCACAATTGTAACTACCTCTTGACATCACGTGTTTGAAATCACATTTGTAATTGTTCTTTTTAACCTAATTATAACCTGTAATATTATAAGTCGCCGGGTTCTTTTTTAAAAATGTGTTGATGGCCTGAAATGTAGGTATTCATATTGACAAATGAAATGAAGTTTATCAGACAAAACATTAATATCTCAGGTTAATTCTGTCTGCAATGAAATTAAATGTAAGACACGCAGGTTTCATTTTTATTTCCGTGGTATTTTATTAAAGTTACTTTAAAATGTCTTCTACCTTAAATTCTCTTTTTTCTTATTTAAATATAATAATTCTGCTATATTTGCAAATTTAGTTAGTTGCTGTATTCAATGTATAAATTGTAATGCAAAATAATCATGGTGTATATTATGGATTGTGATCAAGTCTTAAATAAAATGTGATGTGATATTTTACCATATCATCCACCCTGACTTGATGAATATAAAAATGACTTAAAACTGAAGCCAACATAGCAACTGTAGTGGAGCATATTCACATTTAATAGTTTTAATAGTCACTGAATTAAAAAGATCAGTCTTTTTCCAGTGAGTCTGAGATGAAGGTCACAGCGCAGCTGATGTTCTGTGGTGTTCAGTGTGATCAGTGAAAAAGAACTCTGGTGAGACAAAGGAGAGCTTTGTTGTATTTTCATCTTGCAGACACCATGGTAATAATAGCACTTCTTGAGAAAGATTAGTGTAACACATGGAGAGCAAAGCGAATTGGATTTTAACAGTTTAAACAAGCTATGCATCCCCCCTGAAAAGAGAAATCCATTATTCACACTCACATCTAAGAGGGATTTAGAGTAGATAACAAAAATGTCATTACAGAAGAGTAATGAACAAATAAGTAGTGAGACAACAAATTGTGAACACACTGAACCAAAGTCTAAATGTGTATAGATGTATTTATTTAAACTTGGGCAATAAGGTGGGCAATAAGAGTTTTGTATATACAATACAACTGAACTTGGCATATTTGTGGTGTCCTGGCGGCTTGTGTTTAAGGGGAAACTAACAAATATTCTTTTGATAAATGTTCTTATTGTTATTGATGATGTGTCTATCGCAACATATATCATTATTGTTTTATCACCCAGGCCTACATGTAAAAATATATCATTGATTACCTAAGTACTACCTGAGAAAATAAAGAAACTGCAGCCTTTGTTCCACAATGCACTAAATAAAATATTGTTTTGAGTTAGAATTTAAATTGTGTACTAATACTTGTATTTATTTGTACTTGTTTTGCTGTCGCATGCTTGCAAATATGTTGAGTTCAAGCTTTTGTTTCTGAAACTTAAATTAGGTTGCTGTCTGTGTTTACACTTAGGCACAGCCTGACAGTAATCTCTTATGCTCTTATGTTCAGACTGCAGGCCAAATTGGATTTCATTCTAAAATCTGATTTTAAAACCGAGTGTCCTTGCTGCAAATTACAAGAGACCAAAGCTGATTTATCTGTTCAGACTGTAATCACTCTCGCTGGTGTATCCAGCAGGATAAAGATAACCAGTTAGTGCTGCTAATATGGATGTATTGTTTAAATAACGGCAATGTTCTGTTACAGTTATGCTTTTCTACCTGGTTTAAATGTTTTATTTTGAGACCATGCTGTTTCCATAGATGTTTGTTTCTTTTTTATTTAATGAATGTTTTTTTTTCCAAGAAAGGCAGAGGACATATGCTGTCTTCATGGCTCCAGGCTGTGATGTTCCATCATGCTGAAATACATTTATGTTGTTGTTGTTGTTGTTGTTGTTGTTGTTAAGTTCCAAGTGGCAAATCAACCAACCATCAACTGTATTCTGGCCATTCAGTTTCATGTTTCAGATTCAAAAACGCATACAAATGTTGCTTGTATTTGATTTTTGGAGGAGGAAAAGAATTCCATGTGACAGCCATTAAGACTGCACAAAATCTCAAATCAAAATTCACATTTGTCCTCAACTTTGAGCTGTCGCTTTGAATTTATTTTATTTTCTCTTTCACCACACCTGAAAAGAAGTTAATGTGGTACCTGTGCTTTGATGTTCATGGTGACGCCGTATTAGATTTATTTTGTTATCGGTCAGAGGATAAAAACAGCCAGAGCGCCACTTTGTTCTCATAGTCTTTGGGAACACCTCCAAACTCTGCTGCAGAATTGTAGGCCATGCATGTGTATGTGGTTTTCTCTGCTTGTACATTCTCATCTCACTTTGATTGTCAGGAATGGGAGCAATCTTGTCTGTGTCTCTGTGCGTCTGTCTCTGTGTTTGTCTCTGTCTGTGTGTGCGTGCGTCTTCATATATCAATAGCTAGACTCCTACAGTAATAATCCACAATCACCTTTAGATGTGCTACCTCCCTAAGCAAAACAGTAATGTCTCAGCATGTTAAAGAATATAGGGTCACGGCCAATCATGTTAGTTTTTCATACTGCTGAGTGAGAGCCCAGTTTCTGTGGAAGTGTTTAATAGATACTTGCAGTCAAATAGGAGGTTTCTGAATTTGGTTCAAGATGTTTTGCCATGTTATTTTGTAGCCATTTAATCTGATGTTTAATTTACAGTTGCACACTAACTGAAATACTAACGGTAACTGTTTTTGTAATTGTAGTAATTGTACAATATTTGGCTGTGGTTTTCCATATGAGATATCTCAGCATTCACACAACAACACTCATGTTTGGTACAATCGTAAAAATAGTTAAATGCACAAGAGAATTGTCTGAAGTTGCCTCTATCCAGCATTTGGCATAATATCTACCTGATAATGATACTCAGTATTAAGGAGCTATGTACTTAGTTGCTTGTGTCATTTAACTATGATGTTACCTGTAGCTGAATGGTCGCGCCCATGATTTAATGATTTAATCTCTCTGTTTTGGGCTGTTAGAGTGTTGAAATGCCCAATTTGGACTTTGGTGGCAGGCAGCATGTTAAGAATTTTTAGTGTAATTATAATCTTGCTGAGCTGCTTTTGTCTAACCAGTATGAAGGCATTTAGAATGAATTTCTAGTTGCCTTGAGGTGATGGATTCTCCACAGGCTGTGTTGTGATGGGTGTGAAGAGAAAATTAGATTCTTCACAGACCGTGTTTTCAATTTGATTGCAGTAATGATATACTTCACTTTAATCCTTATTGTTCTTGTTGATTTTTTTAGAACGAGGAATTGGATAAAAAATATGCTGGACTTTTGGAAAAGAAATGGACTTCAGTCATCAGATTACAAAAGAAGGTTTGTACTTAACCTACTTAAGGTGTGATATATGCTGTACAGACGACTTGTAAATCACAACTTTCGAGCATAAGCCTTGATTCTGTGGGAAGCGGGCATTTCATGTCAACTGATGATTTAAGTATCATTTTCATATGCTTATTTTAACTTTCTCTAAAGGTGATGGAATTAGAATCTAAACTGAATGAAGCAAAAGAGGAAATCACTTTAGGGGGCCCTATAGGACAAAAACGAGACCCAAAAGAATGGATTCCCCGTCCTCCAGAGAGATATGCTCTCAGTGGCCACAGAAGTCCAGTCACCAAGGTTATCTTCCATCCTGTCTTCAGTGTCATGGTGTCTGCCTCAGAAGATGCAACAATAAAGGTGGGTTGTCTTTGTATAGTAATCTCCTTTTTTGTCTGCTTCCAATTGTATCATTCTTACTGAATAGTATATTGATGTCATTGTTGTGTGAAGTCATCAATGAGAGCTGTAGTTTTGACTGACAGTAGTATTGTCCTTTGACTTCTTCCTTCTGTGAGTCTCAGCTAAGGATTTTTATTGCCTGCAATGTGCAAACAAATGAGTATAGCTATGGGGTGTTCCCATGGCAATGAGGAGTCCTGTTGTCCTGTCCCATTTCCACCAACTGCATGGGCAGTAGCAGAACTTAGTGTTCCCACATGCACTGGCAGTAAACAATTCATCATTCAATGTTGTGTGTGTGTGTGTGTGTGTGTGTGTGTGTGTGTGTGTGTGTGTGTGTGTGTGTGTGTGTGTGTGTGTGTG
>JAUZST010048790.1:0-25189 GCA_034779995.1 Parotocinclus haroldoi | reverse complement strand
ATTATATATGTTAGTGAAAAGGAAACTGTGTGTGTGTGTGTGTGTGTGTGTGTGTGTGTGTGTGTGTGTGTGTGTGTGTGTGTGTGTCTATCTGTCTCAGTGCGTTCTCATTAATGAACTGTGATAGATAAGTGTAGGGCTATGAGAACAGATGTGCTCATTGCTTTTTGCCTCATTTGTAAGCCTGCAACCACAAAGAGTGAATCCCTTTTTCCCAAACACCCCCGGATGACACGCACACATTCACATTTGCAAACTACAGAAAGCTCAGCGGCGGTTCACCATGCTGCCTGCAAATTGTGACTTTGAGACTGTTGTCTTGCATTTTCTTTAACAAATGTGGCTCAAACAACTCCCACAGTCCCATCTGACAACAGTTAAGTATGGACTATTCACATTCAGGGCAGTTCCCCAACTACCCATAACCTCAATCTGATCTGAATGACAAATGAGAACGGTTTGTTCCTCTTATTTTTTTGTGGCAACACAATACAATCGCTGTAAATTTTTTTGGAAAACCCAACTCCGAATTAGAAAAAGCTGGGTCAGTATAGGAATATATAATAAATGTGTGTCTTTCATTTATTTTTACTTTTATTTCACTGTTGATAATTGGTCTAGTCTGGTCAAATTTAATTTGAATAAACATCCATTTCTGCATTTCAGGCCTGGAACACATTACAAAAAAAATTGGGACGCTGCAGTGTATGGTTAGTAATGAATAAAACAAATAAATAAAGAATGTGATTTCAAACAGGTGATCCACGTAGTGGCAGTATCCATGAAAGGCTGAATTTCAAGTTTGTGAACAAATGCATGAGACAATTACTGAATCATTGATGTTTGAAAAACAAAGAGGATAAGGAACATCCATTCTGTTATCAACAACAAGTTCAGGCAGAATCTGTCTTGTGTCAGTGCCCTTGTTAAAGGGAGATCGCAGCATTAATGCAGAAAACTACACTAAGATATCAGAGCAACATATGATGCTTTCAAAATGTCAGATTTTCAAGGGACATCCATGTATTTTACAACAAGACGATGATAAACTACATGCCACATACATTACAAAGTCATTGTTGCAGAACAAGAGGGTATGGATGCAGGACTAGCCTCTCTGGAGGTGAGTTATTGGGAGAAAGGAAATTATTTAACGTCCCAATTTTTTTTTAGAATGGAATGCAGGTCTGAAATGCAGGAATGGATGCAGGCGAAAGGCTAAATTGAGGGACGGAAAGATCAGATCTTGGTCAACGGTAAGTAGAGCAATTAACTAGAGGATAGAGAAGTGTGTAGCGAATGAGGGAAAAACAAAGTTGCTTAGCAAATAGTGAGAGAAGGAAGAGTGAATATATAGTGAGGGTAATAATGAGTGCCAGGTGTGTATGATTTCTAGGAACGTGTGGTAGGCTGAGTCTGGTCACGCGAGCAGTCCGTGGGTGTGACAAAAAACATGAAATATATTAGGTTTATGCTGGCAGCATAAAATAAAAGTCAAAGTAAATAGAATCGCTCAAGGTTTTTTTTATTTGCATTTTCCACATTGTCCCAGCTTTTTCTGATTTGGGGTTGTAAGTATCATTGACCATTTACAGTAGAAAGCTTATTAGTCGAAAACTAATTGCAAATCATCCACATGATCGCTAATTTCTTCGGAGTAGCAATTCCAAAATATTTCTAGACATGTTGGCCTTCAAGCTAGGGCTTTAGTAAACTGGCATTTCAGAGTACTTTCTATATTCCAAAATAATACCTGTAGATGGGAAAGATACTATTAATTAGTCAAAGATATGACTGGCACCTTGCCCACCCAGTACTGGCTCTGATCCCATAAGCTATAAACCTGACCAGGATAAAGCAGTTACTGAAAAAAAATAAATCTGTCTTTATAATTCATTCCTTCATTATTCACTTCCACTTAATCCACACGGGGCTGTGGGCCAACCGGTGCCCACTCGGCAAGTGCCACTTTAGAGACACCAGTTAACCTAACACACATATCCTTGGACTGTAGAGGAAACCAGAGTACCTGGAGTGAACCCACACAGACACGAGGAGGACATGCAGACTCCAAACAGAAAGGACCCAGGCCACTCCACCCTGGGATTGAACCTGGGACCTTCTTGCTATATATATATATATATTTTTTTTTTTTATTCTTTATTTATTTCTAAATGTATTCTATATTTATTTCTTATGTCTGTTTGATTGTTTTTGCTTGAATTGAAGTGCGTCCTTGGGTGTCATGAAAGGCGCTTAGAAATAAAATTGTATTATTATTATTATTATATATAATGTATATAATACATTACATTACTGTTACCAAATTGTAGTAGTTTTCACTATACTTTGCTGGAAACTGTACTTCCATTAATTTACTGTAAATCATTCTGCAGTCAACTTAGAGATTTATAAGTGAAAGAGACTTTCAATAACATTCAAGTCCACACAGCCACTTGCAAATGCACATACACAGACAGGAAGAGAGAAAGCTAGAGATGAATAGATATACAGAGAGACAGAGAGGGAGGGATTGAGAGAGAAGGAAGGTCAGCGGCAGGGTTAGGATGAAGAAAAGTGTAATGAAACAAAATGTAATCTAACGGTGAGGTAACTAAACTATTAATCACAAGGCTCCCAGGTGAAAAATGTGAGATATTGGCTTGCATGAACTCACATCCATCATCCCAATGCCTAAGAGACACCTAATGGCCCCCAGCCCAACACAGACACAGACACAGACACACACACACACACACACACACACACACACACACACACAGAAACATAGTTATCCTTGAAGCTGATAAATTATTTCCCAACTTTTTTAAGACTTCAGATGGAATTAAGTGTGTTTATTTGTAAGATTAGTCTTTGCCAATGGAGATGATCTAATATGTATCACTCACTCTCTCTTAACACACATGACCATGGTGTATATACCTATGAGGATTTCTTCGTGATTTTACTTAAGGTATTGCTCCATTGGTCAGACCAGGACAATGAGACAAGGGGTGTTTTCACATTTGCTACTCTGCTGTGAACCTGAGCCCTGACATGCTCCTGGGATCCAATTTCTGCTTTAGCTGAAAACAGCTTAACTGGAAGTACTACTTCTTGGCACCATGTGTAAAGCTGTCTGCTCCTCTGCTCCTGGCGATAGGATAGAATTAGCTAACTGGCTAAATTTGTTATGAGTGATAGTGACCCTGGCTATGATACCCAGTACTGGACTTGAATATTAAGACCAATTTTGAAAATGCCCTAACCACCCTATATACTTGGAAATCTCTATGTGTTCATATGTGTTTGTGTTGGAGCATAGCCTGGTTATTAAATGCTTGCTGTCATAATTTATTCCTTATAATTGACACCAATGCATCATTTGCGGTAAAAAACAAACAGTTCTTGCACTGTCAGTGACGTTAAATAAGGGCTTGAGGCATATTACTAGCCAAATAAGCTATTTTTATAAGCTTTATTTATAAAAGCTATACATTTATTTCAGCTTTAGTTTTAATAGTTCTGTGTTCCCTGACAGAGATACTGTAGATTGTTGGCAACTAAATATAGTTTGAATATTTCTCTTTCAATATATAATACATGATACAAGAATATATACATGTACAGCAAATAATATATATAAACTAATAATAAACTGTTTCTGTTTCATGGTACTTTAAATTTAATAATCTTAAGCAGTCAAAAAATGTTTTTTTCTCACGTGGGGATGGTAAGTTTAGGTGGTGACTTCAAACCCTACTCCAACAACTTATCACTGTCTGGAAAGCAAAACTCTTAATCAAGAGATTGATCATGATCCGTGAAAATATTTTTTCACTTTTTAAATGGCTGCAGCACAAACATTTTCATAGAATGTACTTACTGTCCCAGTTCTGTCTAAAATCCTAGGTTCCTGATTTCCACAAGTCTTTGTTATGCCAGAATTTTACAAACCCCCAGAACAATGCTTTCTTCTGTATATAACCTTGTTTCCCATCTCTCTGTTACTACTGAATGCCTCAAGGGAACGCAAACTTTTCCTTTCCTGTCTCTGTGGGTGCCTTTGGGACAGTAGTCGGAGTGTAAATTGCAGGGTCTCCTACCTTTCGAGCAGTCCATGCCGTGGAAGCCAGGAAAGCAGTGACACACTCCTGACACGCACTCGCCGTTTCCATGGCAATTGCGCGGGCACTCTTGCACAGAGTCTGTAAAAGGGAGGACACATGTCTGAGAAATAGTGACTATGAGAAAGATGACTGAAATAAGGATAGCCACTTGAAAGGAACCACCTATTATGTTATCCTATTGTCATTTATCCATCATCTTTCGCTCCCTTCCATGTCCTAGTCCTATAGTTTAGCCCTGGAGCTTTACGGTCTTCAGCAGGGAATTCTAAAAGGGAGGGAATCTATTTCTAAATTTGTTTTCCAAGGGCACTTCTGTGCACCTCCAGCTGAGTCCTTTTCATACTCCTCCTTGTACTTGAGCATTAAAGTGGAACATCAATGGAAATGACCATTCCACTGCATCTTGCTAATCTGAACTTCACATACCAGGTAACTCTAACAAATAAAGCCGTATTTAGATAGATATGCTATAGGGAAACGACAACTGTAGATTAAGACAGGTAAATACGTTTATAGATGTAAAACTAATAGCATTTAAATAACTGCAGACATTTTTCTCCACCACGCTCCATTTCTCCTTCCCATCTGAGCGCTCCATGTATTCATACTGCAGATAGATAGAGACTTAAGTGGAGTGTCAGTAACATTATTCTCTGGATCTATGGGTCACACTATTATTTCTTGTTCATGTGTTGTAGATTTGACAAAGAGTAAGGGCACTCACAAAATTCTCATTCATCATAATATTTCGCTTATACAATAACTGCATAGTCAAATGTTGTTTTCTTATGATTTGTGTACTTTAAAAACGAATACATTTTTGTGCAAACTGAAGACTGATCCAAACATCATTCCAAGCAATTGTCAGCATGTCTATGGTTCTGTGCTGCTACTAATCCAGGGAAGAACTAGGGAATCACTACATTTATAGGGTGTTCATCCAGCTATTTTCACTATCAGCAAAGAAACAATTAACGATTATGTCACCACGCAAGCTTTGTTTATTAGTGGAAAATTCTGTCTTGTGAAACAAATGATTGTAAATGATTATAATTAAACGCTTTTGCAGATCAACTAGAGGAAAACATTTTGGAATTACTCAGAGTTGATGAAAAAATTATAAAAGATTAAACCAAAAAAACAAAAAAACGGTACTCTGTCGATGTTCCATGGGGTATGATGATTAACTCAACAGCCTCAATTGTGTTCCAAATTCCATCTTTCAAGAACTTTCCTCTCATAGGCCAGTCATTTTTATTTCTACCATACATTTTCAATCTAGATTGAAAGCCAGACTGTTTGCAGCCTGTCTTTCAGATGGCATGTCTTTCAAGAAGAAGAGCTTTAACACTCTTTACTCTGTGGCAAGATGCATTATCTTCCTGGAAAATGGTTTCACAATCATGAAACCTATATTCTGTTAGTGGAATGGGAAAACTGTTCAAAATTTCAATGTACATCTGTGCATTGGCTGTTGAGGTAATGACTGTAATCTCCTCTGATTCTCCATTCTTTACCTGACATACAATCCCATAACATAAACGAGTGTGGAAATTTGATTGCTTTCTTCGTGCAGTCATCTTAATATATTTTAGTACAACAGTACCAGATGTGCAAAAGTTGCAGCAATCATCTTGACCAGTTTCAAACAGGATTTTCATCTTTCAGGATTAGAATACTTTCCATTGTTCTAGTTGTTTCAGTTGACAACTCTTTTTGTGGGAAGATTTTTTATCAACAAGCGAAGTCCAATAGCTTGTTAAGGTTTTTAACCACTTCCTTTTAACTGCAGACTAATAAGCAGTAGTATTTCCTTATGATTGAGTGATTTGCTGTGAAGTAAAAAAAAAATAAAACTAGGTGAACACAGTCTAGCATCTGTGTAGTGATATCATAGTTTTTGCAGTGGTAGATGAACCAAGTAAATAAAGTCATTGAACTGAAATTGACTGAATCTAAGTCCTCATTTTTGTTTCTTTTTATTTTTTTGTTTCCTATCTTCACAGCTTACTGAATAATTATTGATTAAAAACAATTCTTTAGGTTGCATTTAATTAGCCATGTTCAAGAGTAACGTGCATTATGTTAATTGGTGTGTTATCGCTTATTGCAGTTACCTCTTTATGTGTGAATATTCCTAATATAATTGTTCATGCATGGTGTTCATCTCATTCTGTAAAAGCTGTAAATTGTTTTAGTCTTTCTTGTGAACATTTTTTGAAAAGCTACAGGAATTTGTGATATGCCTGCCTAAGAAACAATGCCTTAAATATATAGTCGTCTTATTATAATTTAGACACTCATACACACATACTGCATATATAGACCCAGATTCCCAGCTGGAGGTCATTGTTGGAATTCACTGTGGTGGAATAGTAGACCACTTCATCACACAAGTCCTATCTTCTTATACTACAATAGTTACATGGGTGCACTATCAATCCACTCCTATACCGGTTTTACACCATTCAGGGTATATGCTTATTTGTGTCCTCTGAATTATAATAAAGTCTCTGGATCCCCAGTATGGCCTTGATCAAGAAAAAGGTGAACGTGTTGGATGTAGCTTCAGCTTGGTAGTTGTGAAAATCTGCAGCAACACTGGGTCTCCAGAAATTTTGCATCTGCAGATCCAACCATCCAAAAAAAAATAAATCCAGAAAGTTTTAAAAAACAAAACTTGAATTTGTTGATTCACTCTAGCACTCACATAGCAGAAACATTGTCCTAAGTGAACTATAGCAGCATTATAGCGGCAACATAGCTGCATTCTCTTCACCGGCTCCCTATAACTGCCCACATCAGATGTAAAATCCTGATTGTCACCTACAAAGCAAAAAATGGACCAGCATAATCTTACCTAAATTCTCTAATCAAACCATGCTTGTACATGAGGGTGCCCTTGTACCCTCAGAGACACAAGCTTTGCTCAGCTGGATCCTCCATATAAGTAAACAAGCATCAAGACTGGTGGAATGAACTTCAACTAAATGTCTAATGACTCAGTATCTTGCTGTCTTCGAGCAGTGTCTAAAGACTGATCTCTTTACTCAGCACTTAAGTGAAGACTGAAAATTCAAATGCGTAAATATATTTTTATTTAAAGAAATCTATTTGCTTATGAGTTTTGTTGATTTACCTGCATCAGATCCTAGCAAACTGTGCCTTGATTGTGTTCTTGTGATATTGCTTGTGTGTACTAACATGATATTTATTTAAGAAGAAAACAAGGCAATTCTGTAAGTCGCTCTAGATAAGGGCATCTGCAAAATGCTGAACATGTAATTGTACAGTATACAGGACAATGTGCATAAGATATATACAAATACTGTTCAATGACATTTTATATTAGTGGCATCTGTGGATTGGGATGGATCAGAGAGTAGCACTGCTGCCTCACAGCAAGAAGGTCCTGGGTTCAATCCCAGGGTGGAGTGGCTTGGGTCTTTTCTGTGTGGAGTCTGTATGTTCTCCCATTGTCTGCGTGGGTTTACTCCAGTTTTCACCCACAGTCCAAAGATATGCTTGCTAGGTTAATTGATTATTTTAGGTTGGCATTGACTTTAGTGTGTGTGTGTATATGACTTATCTTAAGATGAACTCTTATGTCGCTGAGATGGCCACTGATACCGACATAGCCAAATAAACAACCATCTGTGGATTTCTGTATCTCCAGGGTGTCCTAGAACAAATACCCGCTTCTGGATCTGGAGGGTTACCAGTATTGGCTTTAATGTTCAAGACCATACTGTTCCACAGCTACTTTTATCTGTCTGTAACATATTTTTCCCTGGATTTTGGTTAACATTATCAGTGATTTCTGCTCTCAGTTCTTTTTTTCTTGCAGAGTATATTTTTGTATCTACTGCTGAACCTGAACAGTGCATTTTAGACTGTCAGTTTCATTCTATGCACTGCTGAATCTCTTTAGTGTTGCACCCCTCTTAGAAGAAGGGCAGAAAAACAACCATCTTCCACTCTGTGCTCTCTGTTACTCCTAAAACCTCTCAGCACACTCCAAAATTAAAGTGAAAAGAAACTTCCAGTGAAGTCGCAGCAAGGGGCATAGACAAGAAGAATGAGTGAGTGAAAGTAGGAGAGCTGACTGACCCAGTATAGCAGTGCTGAAGGAAACAGACTCCTTCTCCCTTCCATCATTGTAGAAAGCTAGGTGCCATGTGCCTGGGTCCAAATACTGTACAAACACAGCTTCGTTAAGAACCACCGTCTGGATACTGCGTCTCTCGCGAGGAGACTCCACCACGCTCCATTTCTCCTTCCCATCTAAGCGCTCCATGTAATCATACTGCAGATAGAGATAGAAAAGTAAGTGTAGTGTCAGTAACATTAGTATGTGGATACATGGGTGGCACTAACACACACAACAAATACTTATCCAGGTAAATTGAAACATAAACAGGAACCCGAAAACTGAAAAAGGTACCTGTGCGTGGGATGGGGGCAGGCCTTTGCGAATGTAGACCCCAAAAAGTGCTTCTTTTCCCAAAGAGATGTTGAATTTGAGAAACTGAGGCTGGCTCAGATGAAGTAGGGATCTCCAGAATATTCCTGGTGGCACCTCCTGGGTTACACGCCGACCAACCTCAAGGCTGCCTGTATCTATGCTGCTGTTACGAAATGCCCCTTGCCCTAAAATAGAAAAGATGATGGGAAAATCACCTACTGTGTTCTTTTATTTAACAGAACTGAACATCTGAAGAGATTCATATGTCAGAAGACATGGGCAAAACAAAGGTTCAATCAAATGTTCAAGCACCCTCCTTGTGTCATTGAACCAAAACAGTCTTACTTGGATGTGATTGAAAATGAATAAAACAGTAAGTGCCACTGCACTTCCTCCCACTGCAGGATGTACGAGTGACCAATGCCAAACAAAGAGTATATTAACTGTAAGAGCTGAAGAATATCAATGCTTTTTATATTTGAATAAGCCATATTCTTCTATAAAACTTGCCATATGATCATGAATAGCAATTACTACAACGCTCACAGAAAAGATCCACTCATTTTTGTGAGCAGCATAGTTAATTTATAGAGGACAAATGTACAGAGGGTAGTTTGCAAAAGGAGACAAACATCCATGTCATAAAACCTACCGTCATTCATAATTGCACAAAATGTTCTGTTATGTATTATGAATTTAAGCCAGATTTACAACCTTTTCTCTTTTAACTTATTTTCTTTCAGTGCGACCTCTGTCATTTACTAGCTGCCAACTGAGACTGTCCTATCTAACATTAGCTACCAATCAGCTGGATGAGGGCTAACAAGTGATTCTTCTGTGTCATGTAAATACAACAGCAATAACAACAAAAATAGATCAACTCACTCTTTTAACATGTGACATATGCAAAACCGCAAAGAATTTAAAGCTGCAACCATAGCACAATCTGCCTTGTTTCTTAACAATTCACTTGCAGTTCTTTCCAATAAATATATACAAACAAATATATAAAATTAAGGCAATTACTAATTAAGACTTCTAATTAAGACTACTAATTAAGACTTCTACTAAAATGCAAAAGGGTTTATCAACGCAAAAAGCATTTATATTTGATAAGTTAGAGTAAAATATTCTAAAACAGGACTGATTCATGACTCAGAACACAGTTTTTAAGTTTCTGGCTGGGTGTTGTTTTTGACCACGCCCACAAGAGAGCTGCGCCTCACTAGTTAAAAAATGATCGAAAATGAAAAAATACTCAACAACGTATTGTTCATTTTACCGTCTGAGATTCTGTGAATCGAGTCAGTAAAAAGACTTAAACTTCCCAACACTATTGCCAAGGCTCTGGTTCATTTGTCTGTCATTGCTGCATATTGACTCATCCTGACGCAGTACAATAACCTTCTGCACCAGAGACTGCATTGTTCATCTGTCATCACAACTATATGTTAGCTAATGTATCTGGCATGGTTATATATGGTTTAAGAAGGTTCATAAGCTGAATAATAGTAGTAGTAATAATAATAGAATAATACGAGAATAATACAAAAAACCTTAAGAATGATACAAGAACATTAAAAGAACCGTAGTGGACCATGGACTTGTGATCACTATATGGTCCGGACGAACATTATGTGACACACAGAGTACTGAGATCTGTCTCAGGTACCAGAAAGCAGGTATAACTGAATAGGATTAGTATTCGATTTTTCATGTATCTGCAGTATAAATCTGTTCAAGTGTTGCTCCAGTTGCTTGAGGCTTCTTATAGTGAATGTTTGTGTGGCAAACAATAAAACACCATAAAATGAACAGAGAACTAACACAATCAAGTCATGAAAAAGTGGCAGCTTTTGATGTACCCACAGGGAATCTGTGAATTAGGCCTCTGCAATAACTTCTCCTTTGGTAGAGACTCAAAAGAGGGAACAAGAAAAATGGGGAAAATGTCAGTGACAGCTATCGGTCTCTGTGTCTCTGCGAAGGCTTGAAGAGATGCTCCAGCATTGTGAGAGCATGTGTTTTCTCCAGCCTGAGGTATCTCGCGCATGTCAACACAACACAGGCGCTGTTTACCCTTCGAATCACACATGCTGTTATCCACTTCTGATTTAATGGGAAGCTCTTTTGCGCACGTTCTGCCTCTGCCTCTGTCTGTTTCTCTCACTCGCCCTAAATCTATCGCTCTTTTTAATGCTGCCAGTGCTGGCTGGGCATAAATGGACGTAGTGTGCCGCAGACTCCAACTCTTTTGCTTCGGTATGAAAGAGAACACAGACACACATTCACAGTCCTGCTGTAATCAGGTCAGTTTGGCACTGAATAGCACTGGCATGACAGAGTAAAGCTGTGAAAAATGGCGAGGAAATAAAGAACAATGAAAACACAATCAGGAAGAAGTAGCGATTGCAGGAGAAGAACAAGCCACTGCTCATTAATACAGGGCAGTGAGAGCAAGCTGAGAAATTTAGCAATGGCAAGGCAGAAAACGGAATTGGGGAGGAAGGAGGGAGACTCCCAAAGAAAGCAGGGTGCCTCTGCACTGAAACAATAATCCAGCCTTATGTCCCAGTACGGTTAGGGAGAAACACAATACACTAGTTACTAGAACATAAAAGTGAGCATAAAATCATAGCAAAGTACAAAATAGAGAGAGACATAAAATACAATAGGGAAATGAATATTTCAAAATGAAATATCCCATAATTAAATATCCCCTTATTTTTGTGAGCAGTGTATATTAAAATTTAGTTTTTAACTACATTTTGTAGTTGGTCTTCATCTCCAAATGACCAATGAAAGCTAGATGATGCAATCCTAATTAAATTTTATATAAGTCTTACTTTCTCTCCCTATAAGTCACCCAGCCAGCATTTTACTGTATGACTTATATTGTTGTATCAATTGGTTATGCATTCCACATGAATGAAACCTATGACAACGTGAAACAGCTTTGAGATGCATAAACTACGACAAACATCAATGGTGCTTCTGTGGTGACTTAAAAGTGGTTGCCCTTGTGCTTGGTCTCCAGGGAGAATTCACAAAGTATTGCTGTTTTCTATGTGAAAGGGACAGTCAAGTCAGAGAAGAACACTACAAGAATAGAGACTGGCCACTCAGACATTCACTGCAACCAGGGGAAAAAATATTATTCATCCAGTACTTGGTGAACCAAATACGATTCTGCTACCAACATTGCATATCAAGTTAGATCTTATATAGCACTCTATTAAGGGAACGGACAAAAAGCATTCTCCAGTATCTCCTTTAATCTCCGTTAATTCCAAAGTTGAGTGAATCAGAGGTAAAGGGGAGAGTCTTCAATGGTCCTTAGATTTGTGTGCTTCTGCAAGATGAAGAGCAACATTCCAGTTAGTGGTAACAAACGTCCTTGGAAATGCCAGTGCAAGCAACTATGAAGAGCTGGTGGAAAATCTTCTTTCCCATAACATGTCCTTAAAATTAATTTCTTGCACTCTCATCTAGACTTCTTTGCACCAAACTGCGGAGCAGTCATTGATGAGCATGGTGAGTGAATTCACCAGGAAATTGCAACTATGGAAAAAATATATCAGGGTAAATTAAACTCTTTAATGCTTGCAGACTACACCTGGACACTTACCTGAGATAATCTGATACTTGAATACAAGAGACACAAAAGGGAACCGAGAAGCCAGTTACTGAGGACATATTTCGTACAGTCCAATGATTAAATTGCTTAATTTTTGTGCTTAAGGATGTGAAATGGTTCATTAAAGTACATTTAAATACATCTGTGTTTCCTCTCAATCATTTGGTGAATAAAACATGCATATTTTCAAAAGTAATAACTATATGTTATAATTAGTTCTTAGTTCTCAGTAAAACACACACTCTTCAACTTCATGGAAACTAAAGCCAAATGACAATTATCCATCTTGATTCAGCATATCAAAATCTTTAAGAAATTATAATTTTTTTCTGACTTATCAGTGTAATCATGAATCACCTGGCACAGACTGCTGCATCACTTGAGCACCTGTCAAAATGATTCTTCTTGGTAATGTCAAATACATGATAGAAGCATAAGACCATCATTAGATTGAATTTCTACAAGTAGAGCAACACACAACAAAGAGGAGACTGTAGATTGTAAAACAGTAGAAATGAATTAGGGTGCACAGAATTTAACCACACAATGGGCATATGCAAAAGTGCACGTGTGCAGGTGTGAGCAGAAATGATGCAACTATGTTGAAAGGTGGAGATCTGAAGCTCTTGAAGTGGAGAGCGTTTTTTTTTTTCCCAGCCCACACTTTAATCAGAGAGGAGAGCACTTCCAACTCATCACACACTCACGCGCATTGCAGTGTGTGGAGAGCGAGAGATTGGAGAATGTGAAAATGAAAAGAGTGGAAATAGAACAAGAGTGAAAGAGATTTGTGGCTGGTTCAGCTAAAAAGTTGAGTGCTGAGTGGACTTGTAGCCAGTTCTTGTTCTAGGTTTTGATTGAGGACGTGATTGTGCTCTGAGAATGGGGAAATGTATGCAAAGGACAGCTGCAGCCTGAAGAGTGGATGTGTGTGTGTGTGGTGTGTGTGTGCATGCTTCCTATATTGCCGTATTAAACCTGGTAATTCAGACTTGTGAGGACTGATTGGCTGTCCTCAATTCTTCATTTTTTTTCTTCATTAATGTAAACCTTTATACGTTTATATGTAAAGCTAAATAGAAAAACAGCAACTTTCTTTTGAAAAGCCAACAGATCAGAATATTTGCTTTAGGTTACTGAGGTTAAGGTTAGGGTAGGTGTATGTGTAGCATTAATTAAGCCCAGTTATCATTGCTCACTCAAACAGAAGAACAGGTTGCACTGATTGGTAATTAAGGATGTCTTGATCAGATCTGTAAGACTGTTATTGTTGTAATGGCACTGGCTTTACCAAGCCTGATCCATTTTGGATGCTTACAGCTGATCTACTTTATTGCACTGTTAATGTAATACGGACTATTGGCAGCGAAACTAATAACTAATTCATTTAAAAGGACAGCTTAAAAAATGGATTGGACATTATAAGTGGTAAAGCATATCTCGAAAAGGCCTGTTGTGAAATTATTTCAGCATAAGCAAAATAATTTTCAGCCACTCGTCGTTTGTGGACTGCATGTACCTCACAAGTTGATAGTAACACAACTGTTTCGTTCAGCTCGCTCAGCTAGAAATGACACCAAAACAACAAACACAGAGGTGTTCAAGTAAGATTGGTGGTTATAATACCAACATTTTGAGTGTTTGAATTTACTCAGCTCAGGTGGCTCTTTTGGTAAAATCCATCTGTTAGAAAGGGCCTTTGTTTGAATACTGGCTGGGGCTTGCAATGAAGATATTGCTTTCACAATACCTCACAATCCCCCTCAACCCGGGAAAGAAAGAGTGTAGGTAAAATATGATGTTTGAATTGCATTTTGTTTGAAATGCTTTTTGTTTGAATATCCTATAATACACTGCTCACAAAAATTAGGGTATCTTTCAAAATGAATATGAAGCGATTAAAGAAAGGAAGCATTTGATTTTATTTCATTAAACACGATCGTCAGAAAAGCAAATGAAAAGTCATTATTACGCAAATGAGAAGCAAACTCAATTATCGTGATTGAGTAGCAAGTGAAATAATCATGTGGGTGAACAGAAGCATGCTATACTGGATGGGAGTGCAACCCATTGACTTTTCAGTAGGGCGTATGGTCACCTTAGACTGCCAAAACAACACTGCAATTTCTGTGATGGAGGAGCTACTAAGGCATATTAAGTCCTTTTTTTTTTACAGCTATGTGCGTTTAACGGTGTAAATGGCATTCGTAAGTGTATATACCTGGCCTAGTGTAAGTAGTGCTATTTGTTTGTACCCCCACCACCTGTATATTCTCTCTAACCTATAACTGTTTAAACTGGTTCAAATTCACTTGTTGAGTCTTTGCTTCATCTGGCTCTTGTTTGTAATAAAAAAATAATGGTCCATCCTCTTAAGTGCTACATCTTTCCCCTATGCAAGCCCATAAATGTACATTAATGTACTATCTATAAATATTATAATTGAAAGGTTTAGCATGTGTATAACAATTTAGATGAGTGCTTCCAGCGGCATCTATGACACATTTATGTATCGACTGCATGCAGTTTAAAACATAGCGCATACAACAACGCATACCTCTATTAGGTACATGTATCGGCATGCGCAATATATCTAGCATGCCATGCAATGGAATTTGTTTAGGTGTTTATTGAACAAAACGTACCCTCGCAGAGTAATTAGCAATAGTTTCTACCATTTATTCTGCTAGGTCTTTGACCAAGTATTTGAGTGGACAATTGCCATATTGCAAAAAAAAATTTCTCCTTTCAAGCAGCAAAAGATTCATCCTACCTTATGAAATGTCAACCATGTTTAAATAGTGTTCAAATGTTAGCTTATAGGAATTCTAGGAAACAGCACATTCAACTAAGCAGTGCTTTGAAATGAATGTACTGATTCAAATTATCTTCTATTTTTTCACTGCAACTGTGTTTGATCATGCTACACATGGCATCTACTCTGTGCTTGAACTACTGATGCTTAAGTACAGAAAACAAGCTGAGTATCTTTCCCTTATGCTTTGCTTGACTTTTTTCCATAGATATTTTTACTTTCTAATATAAGTACAAGGGACATTATGCAATATGCACAGCACTGTTAGTGATTATTTTAACCTGTGACATTAGATCTATTATGACAGTTGTCAAGAAGAACAAAATGCTATACCCATCAGTCATGTATATTTAGCAAAACTGTGAGAAGCTTTAATGGCATCAGACTAGTATGACAGTTATGGTTTGAAATTTCTTGCCAGCTTCTGACATTTGTTACAAGAGATATAAATGTTGAATAGAGTGTGATTATTAACAAGCATACCATATCCACACATTCTTTTTCAGACAATCGAGAGAAATGTCTGAGCTGCTGTTAAAAATTAACCATCCTGAGGGATCCAGAGCTAAGAAGGATGAACTTTTTTTTCTGAGTAATCACAGTGGAGCTGAAGAAGCATGATGTGAGGTGTCAGAGAGAGAGAGAGAGAGAGAGAGAGAGAGAGAGAGCTGAGTAGAGGGATAGAGTTATGTGCTCCTCTGTAGCTTGTCCAGAATAAATCGGTAGAAGAGTATAGACGAGGAGAAAACGTCAAGAGTAGAAGGTAAGTGCAGTGTTGTCAGATTGTCAGATGATAAGAGGGAAGTTTATTTCATGTCACAGCTTGTCACCTTCTAATCCCTTATATGTCCCTTGACTTGCCTTACCATACGTAAATGAAAATGTGCCACTCCTGCCCACTGATCAAGAAAGAAGCTTTCTTGTTGAGTGGATTAGCAGTACATTTAGGAGTTCTGTGTTCCTTACCTCTGCCTCCAGAGGGCCCTGTGGTATCATCTCTTGTGCCAGGCATGCCTGCTGCACCCAGGCCATGGCTCAGTACGGGAGCTTCTACAGGTTTTAATTGCCATGTCAGTCCCAACAGGTTCAAAGCTGTAAGCATAGAAAAAGAAAGGGAGAGAAAATACAACAAGATGTTCAAAAAATAAAGACTTGTGTTAAACGGAAATGGCATACCAGTTAAAAGAAGCTGTAAGTGAAAATGTGCCCAAGCTATTTGACCTATCTGTACTGACTGAACAATCTGCTGCACTAATAGGTAATGGATGGATATCTGTAGAGATGGGCGTCAGATCTAAACAGAAACAGGCTAAATCAGGATAAATGGCTATGTGATAACTGATTGACAGGAACCAATGCTGTTTCACAATTTGCGGACTAATGAGGATGGACTGCTGTAATCTTGCATTCATCTACCAAATCACATTTAACACTCGGACTTGTCAAACACAACTTTTGACTGTTGCACAAGTTCATTGCCCTTCAAACAGGTTTTCATTATAACCAACTGTATGACTGATCAACAGTTTAGTTACCACACTGATCCAGTTCTGTTAACAATACCACACTAATGTCAGGGCATTTTAAGAAACATTTATCTTTATAAAAGAATATAGTAATCTATGATCTTCATAAAAAAAAACAACGTGGACCTCACCCTTGGTCCTGTGAGCCCATTGCTCTTCACACTGCAGCATTAGCCCTGCTCTTAACACACCTGATTCAACAAATCAGTTAATTAATGAACCATTCCTGAGTTAATACGGCATGGATACATTAAAGTGTGCAGGGCAGTGGTCCTAAGGGGCTAGGGTCAAGAGCCACTCTGCTATTTAATCTATTAGGACAAAGGCAGCTCCTTAATTCATTTGCTACCAACATCACTACTAAGGCGACCCAAAATTACCAAATTACCAAGCTACTTTTGTGTTTTAGCAATATATCTTAAATATGGGAAGTTGGGCTATATATTACCTATACCTAAACTTTTATAAATGGAACTTCTAACTTATATACATACTTATAACGTCCATTTACCAAACAGATGCAATAAGTAGTCTGTAGTCCACCTGTTTCTCTACATAATGTGTTAGTCTGTTCACTACTATTACCCATTTACTTTGTTTACTACTGGTCAGGACCCCACAGTTCAGGTACTATTTGGGTGGTGGATCATTCTCAGTACTGCAGAGACGCTGATTTGGTGGTGGTGTGTTAGTGCATGTTTACTGGTACAATTGAATCAGACAGCAGTACCGCTAGAGTTTTTAAACACTGTGTTCACTTTCTGTGCTCTCTATTAGACATATCGGGGTAACACACTGGCACAGCTATTAGGGTAGTGACCTCACAGATCCAGTGCCCCCGTTCCTGGGACTCCACCTTTGTGGATTTTGTATGTCTTCCCTGTGTCCATGTAAGTTTATTCCAGGTGCTCCGTGTTCGTTCCATGGTCAAAGACATGCTTAAGACATGCCAGTGTGAGCAGTGACACTGATGTGTTTAAGAACTCCAACAGCACTACTGTGCCTGACCAACACAAGACACAAAACACACTAACACGTCAGCACCACATCAATGTCACGGCAGTGCTAAGAATGATCCACCACCCACATTCTGTTGTACCTGACCATTAAACAACAGAGTACTGCAAACTAACAGAAGAGAAACAGATCGGCTCATTGTGCATTTGTCAAACTACAAAGGGCAAGTGTAAGTGGTAAGTGAAACGGATCAAGTGTACAATGTGTAGAAACATGTTTAGCTATAAACATGACATACACAGAAAGAGACTAACTCCCGCAGCTCTTGACCAGCCTATATAAAAAAAACAGGCAGACTGCTTGATGCTGCCTCAGGAACCTGTAATCACTCTGGTATCACTACATTCTCAGGCCTGGCCACTGTCAGACATTTTAATCCCTGTGCCATCACCCACATGGGTGGAACGTTTTAGGCCCTTTGCCAGCACTTTGCCTGCTGGACTTGGCCCTAGGCCACTAGCCCGTTTATTTTGCCCCCGGGAATCCTCCAGGGTAATATTTTCTGTAGTGTCTCACTGTTCTCCTCTAAACTGCCTGTCTTTCTGAATCTCCTTTGTTTGCCCCCCTTGTCCGACCCTTCCAACCACGAATCACCTGTTCATGCTGGTTTTCTTTCTCCCTTGTGGTGATCTGGGGACGTTTCTCGTCTTTCTTTTTCTTATCCCCGTTTTATTGCTGGGTGCTTCAAGGACTAAGTGCCCTTGTGGGGTCCTGTGGGGAAGGGCTCCTGTGCAGTGCACAGTCTGCCTACAACTGTCACAATGTGCATCTTTGTCTTGTTCTGGCTTGAGTGTAAGCATGACACTGGTCTTCATCATAATCAAAGTACGCACATTTAACATCTCACACTATTGTCTTTGCTTCAGATGATACCAGGTTACTGTTACCAGATTACTGTAATGTTTTTTACAGATACAGGATGATATGCTGCCTGCCAGCTCACAAACAAGCCACCTAAAGTAGTACAGCTCCCAATGTACAAAACTCATGTCCTCTCTCACAGCAGACATTAAATTAAGCATGCACTAATCTGAGAGGAGTAGTCTTCAGTTGCCAACATTTATCCAGTTGTATTTTCTTCAGATTGTTTTTAGCTCTAAAAATGATAAAGGTTTAGACCTTGGTGACCTCATAGCTCACTACAGATATGCATTCACCCTATTTTTTGCAAATTCTCATTTGGAGGTGAAAAGGTTGACAGGTGTGCTTTGCGAAGTGGATGCACCTATCACTAGATAGTCCTTGCAAATCCTTGCAAACTTCAGTTCACTTCACAAAAGGAATGACATTTTTAGCTCTGTACTCCATAGTATTTACCACTAGTATTTACCACTCAACTCTCATTTTTAAGAGCCCTAAGTGTAGCTGTGGGCCAAAATCAGTATAGTGTGTGAGGAAAGTGGAATAAAGTCTAAGCTTTACACAAAAGACAACAGATAAAAATAGTCTTCCTCACACAACGAGAAACTTAAAGACACCTCTTGTTTTGTGAAAGAGTTGACACCATTTTAAGAACGCAGCAAGCAACAGCAAAAAGCAGACAGACGCTCTTTTTTTCCATCCTTTCCTTACGCGGAAATCTTTTGATTTGTTCAAGGCTTGGGTTCAGTCAGTCAGCAGCTCTGCAGCACCTCATCCTCATCTTCTTTCATCTGTAACTTTAGCAAAAAGGTGCTGAATGATGCTGCCAACTTCTCCAAATGCCCCAAAGCAACACAGGAAATAGGATTATTACAAGAAACGCTATTCAATTGATTGCAGGATTTGGTGTCTTTGCACTGCATTTCTCTAAATGCTACGATTTATAAGTCAACTAACGGAGATCTGATAAGACCGTCCAAACTCATAATCTAATTCACTACATGCCTAGTTACAACAATACAAAACAGTCATTACTGTTACTGTTACTAAGTCATTACTCACACAGGTATATTTGTCTGCTGCTTAGAAATAATTTAATCTAACATATTACAATTGGTCAATTCCAAGGTCTTTTTTGAAGTTACCAACTTCAAGATAAGTTAGTTACTTTCTCCTTGAGTCACTTTTTGTACTTTCTAAAACATACTTGATTCACTCATACACACATGCACACACGCCGACACATACATTTGTCTTGCTGTGCTTATGACAACTTTTCATTGACATAAATTACAATGAAGCATGAATGCAGCTAATTAATTCTACACTTACAACAAACTCTAATTTGATCTTTCTAAAGTTTTTCAAATACATCTTGCCATTTTTCTATAACAGCAAGTAAAGCAGTGAGGACCAGAAAAAAAAAACTTTTCCAGGTTTTCATATCATTGCAAGGGCATGTGATCCACACATGTATACCAAGACAAGGTAAACACACACACTCGCCAGCACACAAAAATGCATGCTTACATCCGTGCAGCAGTTCCATCTTCCCTTGTGATGATAGCATTGCTGGTAGGCTGTGTGTTAATGACTCCCTCCTCTTTGCTCACCTTCATTCTGCTTGACTATCACACCTAAATCTCATCCCAGAAATCAATTTTCTCTCTTGTCAAATTCCATCTCCCCTCTGTCTCCGCTCCTTCTATGCTTTAGAGGGCTCATCTTATTTCTTCCTCTGTCTTCTCTCCAAGCTGTAGTAAATAGCTGACACACATGTGGATGCGATAATATGTATAAAACCCAGTGCTTTCGCTTTTCTTCAAAGCTCCCCTTCCCTACACCCTTTTTTGTCAGCCAGTGCCAACCATGGCGAGAGGGAGGACAAACTGAAAGTCTATGCGTATGTGTGTGTATGAGTGTGTGATTTTTATACATCATAAAAAAGATCTGACAAGTTTTACTTTTTTGGGACATTTTACTGGTCAATGCACACCTGTCAATTTTTTAGAAAAAACAAGTGAGTCAGCAGATGATCTAAACTAGATTGCTGAGATTAAAATAAGGGATAGGTGTAGGAATAACATTAATTAGATATCATTATATAAATGCCCATTAAAAAAAGACAGTGACACATGGTCAGTGTGTGTGTGTGTGTGTGTGTGTGTGGAGGGGGGGTATCTATGTCACTGTAGGGATGATATATAAATGTCCCCACTATAACAAAAAGATCTAACATTTTTTATACCTTGTGAGGATATTTTGCTGTTCCTTATAAGGAAAACTTTTTCTTTTTTTTTTATAAAAGTGCAGCTTTCAGTTGAAAATCCAAAAGAGCCAAAAGCTTTACTTTAAGCTTCTGAGGTTAAGAATAGGATTATGTGGTGATATAGGTGTAGAATTAATTAGTTACAGCAAAGTTATTTCAATGGAAAATCCTCACAATGATAGAAAGACAAACGCGTGTGTGTGTATGTGTGTGTGTGTGAGAGAGAGAGAGTGTGTGTGTGTGTGTGTGTGTGTGTGTGTGCTTAACTTGTGTCCTTGTGCCTGTAGATGGTAGTGTTGAGTTGAACTTACATTGCAGTAGCAACAGGTGATCAGTGAAAATAGAGTGAATACAAAAGAAGGAAAAATGGATAGACTGAGGCAGCCTTGTGTACATACACCTACCTCGTTTCTACCGTCTACCTTATACATACAAGTATAAGTATACAGATAGATGTATATAGATGCAACATTAATTGGGTAATTTAGCAATTTTCCTGAAGAGTGTTCATCTGTCGCTGAGTGAGTTAACTATGACTAGTGAGAACAGTTTTTTTGCCAATTCCATTTGCCCATGTTTGATCATTTACGACTGAAAATTATAATAATTTTGCAGTTTCTGCTAGCAGATATATGTACAATTCGAGCATCCTTAATTTGACTACTTTAGAGTTATCTAAGTGGCCTTATGTTGAACTGATTTTACTAAAAACTGCATCTGAATAAAAAATAATATATGCATATGTATTTAATGTAGAATTTACCTGCACAAACTGATGGAAGTGCCTGTAATTGCTACAAATGTGTGTGTGTGTGTGTGTGTGTGTGTGTGTGTGTGTGTATGTGTATGTGTGTGTGTGTGCATGTGGGTTGGGGGCAAAATGATATTCTTTAAGAGTGTTGACTGTGTCGGGTCCTGTGGTTTACCTAGTGCACTCTGTGCTCTGTTATGGATGGAAATAGATACATTGTGTGTTTATGTCTATGTGTGTGTGTTTTATTGTATCTTGGCTACATTCCTGCATGCCACCGCCATGACAGGTGTCTGCATCTGTACAATTTCACAATTCCAGAAAGTCAAAAGCTATATAGATGATGGCACTGCTGCAGTCTCTGAACAAAGCAGCCTTAGCCATGGAGACCAAGGCAAAGTGAAACATGGGTGTATGCAGGGAGAGAGAGATTTTGTTACTGGGTAGTTTACCACACTAAAGGGCTGCATAGAAGAGCAAATATGAGAAATATTGACATTCAGGTAAAATGTGGCCCAGAGGAACCTGCTGGCTATAGCATGATGGTGTGTGTGTGTGTGTGTGTGTGTGTGAGAGAGAGAGAGAGAGAGAGAGAGAGAGAGAGAGAAGGTTAGGGAAGAAAAGAGAGAGAGGGCATACTGAATGCTGGGAGAGTGTCCATCTGTGATTGAACTTGCACCTGTCATCACTAGTTAGACCCCATGTCCAGATTATGTATCCACACACAGACACAGAAATGTAAACACACCCAGGTGGCTGATGGTGGAACAGGCCCATATGCCTGTGTCCAGTGCTGATGATGGTGGCCAGTTTCTAGGCTGATGAGAGAAAATCACGTGTTATAGGATCCCACGGTCCAACCCCACACTGAGCCTGGGCTAAAAATAATAGTACAGAAAGCCAATGACTCTCACACAAACACACACATGCTTCTACACAAATCACGCCAGGTACGTCATGCCACTGAAGCAAATGTGTTAAATCAAATGTGTCCACTGTAAGCTTGGCATTGGTCAACTGTACAGTAAAACACTGTGGTGTTAACATTTAAACCACATTACCACCTTGCAGAATGATAATCCCGGAGGTAAAAGCATACTATTACTTTTCAGCAAGAAATACATTTTTCCAAAATTAAAAAACAAGTAGTAAGGGAATACTGTTACATCTTTCAGCCTCACTCCACAGACAAAACTTTACGCATAATTCCCAATAAGAAGAAAACACATATTTATAGATGGCATATTTACTTAAAACAAAAAAAAAAGGAATTATTAGGGGTAGTCAGTAAATGTTTTTACTGTATTTGTAGAACATGCAAATGAATTCTCCAATTGTATTTCTAAAGTAAGCTCTCACTCGGTATTTACGTTTTTTAAATGTAAAATACATGATATTTAAACACCAGCAGAGTTACAAGGTGCAGGGTTTGGGCTGATTTTGAGCTTCAATGTCTGGTTAGTACTTTTCAGTCATGACTCACTTTAAATGCATTCCATTTGTAAAAGTAATTAAGCGCCATTCTAGCCCCGTCATTTCGATTTCAACTCACCTCCCTTTCTCTCTCTCTCTCTCTCTGTCTCTCTCTCTCTCTCTGTCTCTCTCTCTCTCTCTCTCTCTCTCTCTGTCTCTCTCTCTCTCTGTCTTTCTCTCTCTGTCTCTCTCTCTCTCTCTCATATGTATATATATACTTGAAAGACAGACTGAAAACATGTATCTCCACAATATGAGCATCCGTGCATGTTCCAGATGAAGTATATATCAAAGCGCCAATTAAAATCTATATGTTTCCACGGAAACCGCCTCTCTCCCACCCCTGTACCGTTTGAGAAAGTGACCAAATTCGTTCAGTTTAACCTTTAACGCTGTGAGTTCAACTCTAGATCGGACGTTTTTGTGCTTTTTTTCCGTCCAATACGTGGAATTGAAGAGGCGCTTTTACCTGTCTTCAGAACCGCTGGGATCCTGATGCTATATGAATATTTTGTGGTACAGGTAAGCATCGCTAAACGACCACGTAGCAAAATGGGCATGGACCCGACATTACCATAGTCGCATAGTCTCTTTATGGTACCGTAATGTAAATGTAAAGGGTATAAAGAATTAAGTTTTTAAGAACTGAGAGCAAACGGTACATAAATGCGTCCTAAACACATGGCTGCACACAACCAAGAGGGAATGAGAAGAAGCAGTTTTATGTACAGGTTGTGTCTAGGTGGTCTAGGGGATAAGGTACTGGACTATGGACCAGACGGTCCAGAGTTCAAATCCCACCTTTGCCATAGTTGGGTCCCTGAGCAAGGCCCTTATCCCACAACTGCTTGGATTATAAAACTTTATGAATTGTAAGTCTGCTAAATGAGTCCCCACAAAGTGTGTGTGTGTGTGTGTGTGTGTGTGTGTGTGTGTGTGTCTAGGTACGTTGGACGAAATCGTCCATAACCTGGACTACTGTGACATCCTGGTTTTGGGGGAGGAGTTAAAGGAGGGTTTGGAGAGCCTGCAGCTGCCCCATAGCGCCCTCCTGGGGAAACACCTCGACTATACCAACTCCACAACCGGCATGTCTATATATGGTAAACGCATAAACGATTGCATGCTGTGCATTATGGGATTTGTAGTTCTGTAGAACAGCAGCCTTCGTTTCTCTCTTCAGTTTTTCTAACATTTTATCTTTTATAGTTTATTTCTCATTTGTTTATTTCTCATTGCTTTATTTATTTGGTATCATGATTCCCTGGTTCACTTTTCTTTCGCTCTTTTCTTCTTCTCCTCGTCTTCCTTTTTTTAATCTGTTTTGTTCTTTGTTTCTTTTTCCCGAATTGTCATTTCTTTTCCTTTGATTTCTCTTAACGCCGTTTTCCTTTTTTTTTACCTTTTCTTTCTCTTTCTTTCTTTCTTAATTTATTTGCATTCCTTTTTATTTTGTCTGTCTGTCTGTTTTTTTTCCTCCTTTCTTCATATAATTTTTTTGTCAGGTTTTTTATTTTTTCTTTGTAACCTTTGTCCTGCTTTTCTTTTGACCTCTTTTGCTCTTTTGTGTATTTTCTTGGTTTCTTTATATATTTGTTTTTTTTTTTTAAACTGTGACATAAAGTACTTTAAAAACAAAATGAAATTATTATTATTATTATTAATATGTTATTATTATTATTATGTTGTTGTTGTTGTTGTTGTTGTTATTATTATTTTTACATTTTTTATACTTTGTCATGATTATTTTTTTTATTATTATTTTGTTATATTATTATTATTATTTATTGTTTGTCATTGTTTCCCTTTTCTTTCAACCAGTCTCTTAATTTTTTTTTCATTCCTTTGTTCCTTTCATTTAATTCTTTAATTCATGTTTCTGTTTTTCATAATTGTTTGTATTATTATTATTTATTAGGTGATTTTTTTTAACTAATTGGTTCATTAGGGATTTCCTTCTTTATTTAATTCCTTCATATTAAATTCAGTCATACTTTATTTATTTTTATCTCTATTAAAAATATTATTAAAATATCTTATTGCATATCTTATTTCTGTGTGTGTGTGTTTGTTTGAGTGTATATATATATATGTGTGTGTGCATGTGCGTGTGCGTGTGTGTGTGTGTGTGTGTGTGTGCGTGTGTGTGTGTGTGTGTGTGCGTGCGTGTGTGTGTGTGTGTGTGTGTGTGTGTGTGTAATGAAAAGCAGAACCTGGCTTTATGAGTGAATGAAAAGAAAAGGGA
>JAUZST010048779.1:0-25196 GCA_034779995.1 Parotocinclus haroldoi | reverse complement strand
AATACAGAGTCATATCCAAATTTGCAGATCCAACTCTGGAATCATTTAAGAGCAAGATAATCATTTCAAATTCTTTGGAGTTGGGGGAAGAAAAAAAAAAAAAAAAAAACCAACAACAACAACGCTGACATCAAGTGGTCAAGCTGCTCACTCTATCTATTGTGTACAGACCACAAGAAAGAAAGAATTAATTGCTAATGCAGTGAAGACCCTACAGCCTCACACAATACCTCTGCTTCTTCAAGCCTGCGTTCGAACCAGCCCTTGGTACCCTCCATGGACTGCACCTGAGCCTGGAGGTCTTCCACACACTGCTGCAGACCCTCAAGCTCCTTATTGCGAGCCTAGAACACACAGTAATACATCAGACACACAAACACACAGCACCTATAGACTCTTACTAAGGCACTACTGTGGATTTTGCTGGAGTTTCGACAGAAAAACACATCTTAGAATCTCAAGCTGGTGCCGCTATGATTCAGCAACATGCAGAAGTCTTACCTGGAAAAAACATAAAGATTTGTTGTTGCAGCCCCACAAACCGGCAAGGAATTTAAAATAAAAAAGTCCTCCACAGATTGAGTACTTTACTCATGTTTGGATCTTTGGGATTTGATTTGGCATACTTTGTAATTATCAGGTCTCTCGCACCCATCTTTAAATATTTCAACACATTCTCAATTCTCACAGACAACTGCTTACAGGATTACGGCTTGGACTGTTGGACTGGACTGTTTTCGATCCGGCAGTAAACCTAGGTCGAAATATTCCAGCTGCACTGCTATGTCTGATCCACTCATACCAGCACAACACACACCAACACCACCACGCGGTTGTCACTGCAGTGCTGAGAAACCAAACAGTACCTGATCTGTGGTGTGCCTGTGGGGAGCCTGAGCCATAGAGAACAGAGTAAAGGGAACTAACAATGTAGGTAGCGAGGTTCCTCAGAGCACTATCTGATTCTTACAGCTGATTCAGAATTTAGCTGCAAGGTTTGTGTTCAATGTTCCTAAGTTTACCCACACTATAGCACTGATCCGCTCTCTCCACTGGCTCCCTGTAGCTGCTCGCATCAGATTTAAAACACTGACGCTTGCTTGCAAAGCTAAAAACAGGCCTGTACCCTCCTACCTTGCAGCACTTATCACACCCCGCACTGCACCTCCAATCTTCTAGCACTGCTCAACTTGTCCCCCTCTCTCAGAGGAAGAGGAAGGCATTCATCTAGACTCTTCTCTGTTTTGGCTCCCAAGTGCTGGAATGAACTTCCCCTCAATGTTCGAACAACTGAGTCTCTGAGATCTTCTTCCCCCCTCTCTTTCTCTTTCAGTTTCTAAAGTGTATTCTTGATTATTAGCAACAGATTATGTTACTGATGTCTTAAAGCACTTTTGTAAGTTGCTCTGGATAAGGGCGCCTGCTAAATACTGTAAATGTTGAGAAACAGATGGACTGCAGTCTGTGACTGGAGAACTGCAAAGGCATCTACATGGTAAGTGGAACTGATAAATGGCCAATGAGTGTAGAAACAAGGAGGTGTACCTAATAATACAGTACACACCACACTGTGGAACTCAAACCCTTTAGGATTTACAGTTTACTACTACTCATTGCTCAGTACTGCGAAAATAACGCAATGTCAGCACAGAGAAGTTTACATGTGTGTGGTTATTTAGGTAACGTTCTGAATATGTCGCGTATAATATAAGTGCCACCCTTTCTACCGAATAAAAGCTGAAACATACTAGAGACGGGTATAAATAAATCAACTCACCAGCTCACGTCAACTCTAGTCAGTGATTTGAAGCCAATGGTTTTTTTTTTTTTTTTGGACGGACTCGAGGGTAGTAGTTCTATTAAAATAAATGATAAAAATCTTACAGTCTGGTTTAAACCTGAGGACAGTTGTGTGAAACAAAAGATCTCAACATGACAGTGTTTACTGATGTACAGAGTCCAGTGGCAGTAAAACAAAGTGAAGCTTATCTACTGAACTCCTCAGCCATCAGCGTTCTGCTTAAGAAGAATTACAGCGCTGCAGACGCAGAGCAGAGCTAAATGGATCTCTCTTTAAACACACCATATATCTCGCCTGATACAAACTCGGTTATGGCGGAAATAACAGCTCAGCATACTTGGTAAGCAGGTCATAACAATTCTGGTCAATTCAATTCCGCTCAAGTGATCTTGCACCACCGGACAGGTTAGTCATCACTTTTAACAGGCACCTCAAAACGTTCGCGATCTTTTACAGGCTGCTGAGGGATCGTTGATTTCGCGTTTACATTTGAGATACGGTTACATTCCTATTAGGGATGTCCGGTTATTTTCCCCTTCGACTCTTTTATCTTTATCTATATCCAATTAAAACAGCACGTCATAGCTATAAGTAAAGACAATATAAACTTCAAATACAAACTTGCATTATTACTGTTTAATAATTCAGCATTATTTTGATCATGACTTCTTGTTTGTTGCATCAAGATGACCTCTGTGATGGAGGGCTGCCAAGGCGTCACAATTACCAGAACACTACCCGTTAAATGCATAATATTAATGCTTATTAGGTACTTAGGTTCTTATAGGAAACTGCATTTGCAAGCTGTTATCTGCGATGGAATCTGTTGTCAAGCAGGAAGAAGCAAAGCGATGTGTCCAAATTGCTTTACCATGTAAAATGTGTAAAAGGGATCATATATAGGTGCTCCACATGGTCAAGTGTGGAAAAAAAAAACAATTAATGATGGGGAAAGGAAAAAATAGGCTTTGTTAAAATTTTCTGTTTCCCACGTTTGTATGCTAATAAATTATTATTTAGGTTTGTTTTTTATTTTCACCTTGGGATTGAACCTAGGATCTTCTTGCCGTGAGGCGGCAGTGCTACCCACCGAGCCACCTTACACTTACCCAAAGCAACTGTAACTTGTGCTCAGCAATCATTTTACTTTACATCGATTACAACTAATGAACGGTTCTTTTTTTGTTGTTGTTTTATGGCCTTATAGCTCACTGACAACTTTTTGTACTCTAATATGTTCAGCTATTAAAACTGGGATATTTCTTTTCTATTGACAGAGTACATGTTGTTGTGATTTTATAATAATCACAGATAAACTAATAATAAACACAGATATTACAGAATATTTCAACCAACTGAAATTCTTTGTGATTTATTAGGGCGTGGCATTTGGCTATTACTTTCGTTCTTTTTGAATATTTCATACTGCGGGGACAATATTAAGACAATTTTAACAAAATAAAAAAATAGATTCAATCAAACTAACTGGCATGGGCATTATGTTACAGTTAATTACCCAACCCTAGCAACTCGTGTTCAAAGGTTTGCTGACACTCTAACCACTAAACCACCCATTTGACTAGTCCTATTTTGAGTAAATGTTGATGTAACTGTCATTTGGAAAGTTGCTGGTCTAAACACCGAATACCACTAAAGCTCCAGGGTTCAAATCCAACTGCTGTTTGGTCCTTAACCCACAAATGCATGGAACGTTAGACCTCTCTCATACTTCCCACTACCCTACTTTCCCCTTCTCTCTTCATCTGGTCATAGCACTTCTACTTCCTCTAGTCCTGACCTTCTCGTCTCGTAGCTGAGCGCGGATCTCCTCCTCTGTACGACTCTTATCCTCGTGGAGGCCCCGGAGCTCCTTCTCGTAGCGCGCTCGGATGCTCAGCACCTCTTTCTCGTGTTGAAGTCTCAGGTCACTCAGCTCCTCTTTGTGCCGCGACTTCTCCTGCGCCGTCTCGATGGCCAGCTCATCCAACATGACCTTGCGCTTGTCCGCCGTCTACCGTGGGGACAAGAAGTAAGAGTCGGTCAAAGACATAACCAGCACCTGGCACACATCCTGCTCTAAACAATGCCATGGTTTATCTTGGTGCCGAGAGAACGAACCAGTTCCTAAGTCTGGCAGATCATTGTGAATGAATGTAAATATTTTAAGAAGGTTTCAGGAAACCCTGATATAATTGCAGCCATATTAATTCTAATTACATTATATGCATCACCACTACAGCCATTTCTAATTTCACCTCCAGGAAACAGACAGTGGTTTTGATCAAATTAACATTCAGTAAAGTTGACTCATTTCGTCTGGAGACAATACTGCAAAAACATAACTTCATTATTTGTCTGACTGCCGTGGCCTATAAGATCACTAATCAAACACCGATCTGGGCATGTCTTTGCGAATGCAGGCATAAATATTTACTAGCTAACCTTTTCAATCTTGTCTATCTCACCTATCCTCAATTTGGAAAGCATTTATTTGATCTGGCAAAAAGGCAACATTCTTTCTAGATATTACAAAAGAAAAGGCTCACAGCTTGTCCCACTTCAAAGACGCTACACTTTAATCTAAATGGAAATCTCAAAGGCTGACATAAAAATCGTCTCAGCCCAAAGATAACACAGTCATTTTGGGCTAAATCCAAAAGTAATTATGGACAAAAGGTCATGTTGCTTTTTAAAATGATTGAGGGGGGAAAAAGAAGGTCTGGAGGCAGATGGGGATGTTTGTATGTGTATGAGAGAGATTGAGAGACCAATAGGTAGAACCTAGTGGATAAACGATGGACCAGAAGGTCCAGGTTTAAATCTCACCTCTGCCGAGGTGCCCCTTTTTAACCATAAATTGCTGGACTGTCAGACTGTACAGATGCACAGAGTGCAATTTTCCTGGTCAATGGTAATTACAAGGTGTTCGGCCGATTTAGATCTGTCCAGGAATTACAAACGGAAGCAAGAGAAACATTTTTGATACTTCTTTTTTTAAATGTCTTCATTGCTAAAGAAAGAATAGAAGGACTGCTGGCTTGTGCCCGGCACAGCTTAAACCTCTTAGCTGAACCAAATTAATCTATTTGTAAATTAATTCATTGCTCCAAACGTTTCCTGAGTTGATCTTCCATGGCTTATTTATGTTATACATGTATTGCAGACACCACGTTCTGAAGAACTTCCATATAGAAAACATGGCTGTGTCTAAAATAAATCCCTACTCCCTCATTAGTAGTGTGCTACAGAGATTATTAAGCAGCTTACAAAACACAACTGTATCTAACCTTTCCTCTTCATGAACATGTGTCAAAAAAGCCGAAGAGCATCTGAGCCATTTTTAAAACTCCATACACATATGAAATGAATTCTGAATCAATCTGTCCCTTTGCATAAGGGTGTCTACAAACTGACTGAAGGTAAACATAAAAGTAAATGTGCTACCTTTCTGGCCTCCTCGAGGTCTTGCAGCAGCTTGTCCTTCTCTAGTCCCAGTTCAGAGATCTGCTCTAACAGCCTGCCGCTGGCTCGCTTTGATTCCTGCAAAAGAAATTTTAACATTCACAAAACAGTCAACATCCTCGAGTTCAGACCACAGAGTTCTCAACTACCTCACTTACGGACTTGCAGGTCGACACAGACGCTCATGCAGTGACTTATGAACATCGTCTTCATGAAACAGGTCACATCAAATAAATGATGCATTTCTCGTTATTATTTACTTAGTATTTCTATTCCTGCAAACTTAATTCTCACAATTAACATTTAAGCCACCCAAGGAGGGGGGTGGGTCCCTTTTTGAATCTTGGTCCTCCCGTAGTCTCTTCCCAAGAGTGTTTAGGTAGTTTTGCCTTTTCACTGTCGCCCTAGGTTTGCTCAATTTGGGATTGGCCTAACAAGATGATAATATACTGCTCACAAACTTCAAAAATATGAAGTGTTTAATGTTCTAAAGCTGTTTTGAAACACTATATAAAACACTATACAAATCAATCGAACTTGATTTGATTGGCTAACAAGGAGTTGATTTAACTAAACTCTAAATGGAAGAACCGCCATCTCAGATCCCTCAGACGGCACAGCATCAAGAACTGTCAATGGTTCATTTAGCCACATGGGTTTATTTTGGTAAATCTTACATGGGCTAGGGTTTATTTTGCACAAGCACTACAATATGGAGTAACATTTACAAATACCACATAAAACGTGTGCATAAAAAGTTTGGCAAAAAAAATATTAGGCAAAAAAGAAGCCGTATGTTAAACATGGCCACCACACAGTGTAAACGCATGCTGCGTTCAGGCAAATCATTATTCTGAATAGTTTTGGAAAAAAATGCATGCATGGCAGGATCAGTGCAGAAAAGTACATTGGGATTTGATGCCTTCAACACAACACCATCTGCAGGGAGCTGACCAGAATGAATGTGATATATCTTGGGTTCATACAATCTGCAGTCAAATAACGGTCAAAGTAAATGCATTTTTGTTTGTCTGTTTTGTTTGCGTTTTCCATACTGTCCCAACTTTTTCCGATTTGGGACTGTACAATTAAAAATAACATAGCTTCCTAAACTGTATATACTGTACATACACTCTACAACTTAAGGCTGCTGATTACAGGGGTGAAAAAAAAGCTGACAATGTTAGTTGTTAGGAGGTTAAAAAGCCTGCCTGAACCTCGCAAGCCAAACCAGATTTAAAGAGTGACTTGAGAACATTTAGTCATACTCATATCTACGAGAGCTGAAGTAAACACTGCCAAGGACCTCATTCAGCTTCCGCTGCTTCGGGGTGCTGTACCAGAACTGACCCTGTGCATGGAATTGGTGTCCTTCCTTCATTTCTTTCTAAAACATTGTGTTTTAAATACATAAAGGAAACGGAGTCCAAGAGACTTACCTAACCTTGCTTATAGATGAAGGCTGGCAGAAGTGCAAGCAAGCCTCATTGTAAGAGAGTGGAAACAGTGCAAATAACTGAACACAGTGGGATGTGGAATGAAGCCAACAACTTAAATGGAAAAGGCTGCATTAATGCAAACAGAAATGAGCTTCTGGCGGCGGTTCGTTTCACTTCACTATGAATTTGCCAATCTTTGAAGAGTGAAAACTCAGGGGCCCGTGGACTCCCTTATCTAAAAATAAATTATATCAATACTAAAGTCGAGCAATTGCTGATAAGCAATATCCACATCCTTTCAGTTTCAGTTTGCTGTTCACTGAAACATTACGCTTCCTCCAAAATCACAAGCACTATTTATAGCTGCTATTTTTTGAACCACCAAGGCAAAATCTGGTGAGACTACAATTTCCACCATTCTGCCTGGCTAAGTAATGACACTTTCCCCCTTGTACTATATACAATAAATACATATTTTTGGAGAACTGAGTAACCTAGTACAGCGGAACCTTGGGATTAGAACTTAACTGGGCTCCAGAAAGTCTCACACCTTTTCGAAAGAAGGAAATTAATATCCCCATATGAATTAGTGCAACCTGGATTAATCTGTTATACATCCCAAATTATTGTTTCTAACACCCATGTTCATATGTGAGTAATGATTAAAAGTATGATTGAAGCAAATGAATGGAATACAACACCTAAACACAATAAAGACATGAACTAGGTGAATATGAAGTGACAGTCTATAGCTATCATCACTGAGGTAGGGGCAGTGTGACTGAGGGTGTTCCTGAAATTACACCCAAAGGTTTAACTTGGCATACATTTGCATAATCCATTAATAATGCACATATACATGACAGGCTATTGATAGTGCTCTAATTGCCTTTTTTATGGTGACTGCAATAACGTATTGGTTGCATTATCGCCCCTTTTAGATTTTAGTTGTCAGAATGTTCGTTTCAGTTTGGCTGCAAGAAACTGACAGATTGTTTGATGTCTGGATTGTTCGGAACAGTGAATGCTGAGGTTACACCACATTTCATAAGATATATGCTTGAGAATTATTCATTCATTCATCTCATACACACTTAACCCATTTCAGGGTTGTAGGGGGACGGGATCTAACCGGTAGCACACAGGGTTTGAAGCAGAAATCAAAACACTGTAGGACACAATCATACATACACTCATAGAACTCAAACAATTAATAGTGACGAATTAACCCAACGAATGAATTTGGAATGTGAGAGGACACCAAAGTGTGGAGAACACACAAACTCAGCATCCGGGATTTTGATTTGGTATTATACTCAAGCCGCACCTTCCCACTTTGCATGAGTATGCTGTCAAATCGAAATCCAGCAGGTCATAATCGTAGGGCTTCTTAGAGTACGGTATTATCACGATACGCCGCTCATCATAATGTAATCGTGACACTGCGATACCTGATATATTGCTATATTGACATACAATAAATACCGTTATGAACTAAAGATATATTACTCCTTGCTTGACAAATAACCTGAATCATGTATTAATTAATGACAGTTTCACAGAATTTGACGACTAATGTACAACATTAACACACATGCACTAACTGCAGCTTGTCCATTTCTGTGTCATCGTTTAAATGAAAAAAAGCAAACATCCATAAAGCAGCATGGTTAAAATGTCTAAATTCAGAAAAAAACGGTGTCTCAGTAAAATCTTTTCAAACTGTGTAAATTAAGGTCACAGGGGGAAAAAATAAAACATTTTCAGCACTTAACAAGCATAAACGACCTATTTGTACAAACCTGTGAACAGTTTTTATCAGCTTGTTTTATGTAACCCGGACACGTTTCAATTCATCCTCGATTATGCATGTTCTTCAGGAACAGCAGCTAATTAACAGTTCGTAAGCGAGTGTGCTGGTCTGTGCGGAAATTGCACAGGAGGAGGAGGAGCATCGCATTTCTGCCCTGTGAGCTCCTTTATCTTCACCACAGAGTTACACTATTCATTACTCCAACAAGTGGTGATGTAGATTATTGCATCCTGTAAGTTATTTTGAAGAAAGCGTATAGAGCTAAATTTTTGAAAATTGGCCCCAGGGTACCGATACCGTAACGATGATATGATATAAATGCTCATCTCAATATTTTTGTCCAGCCCTTACTGTGTAGAAAGCAGAACAATGTGGAGTATAAGAACCTGTAGCTGGGAGCTAAGGTCATCCTTCTGGGCCAGTAAGTTCTCCTGCTCTGTGCGTCTCTGCTGCAGCTCCATGTTTAAAGCCATGTTCTGGTCCCTCAGCAGGTTCATCTCCTGAGTCTTTACAGTCTGGATCTGTGACATAGACACACAAAAATAGATAATAAGCATTTCACACAAACGGAACGTATGATCGATGCCCATGCAATTATAACAAGTCTATTCTTGCCAAAATATTTTTCTCAACAGTTGACTGAACAAATTAAATAAAACAATATTACAACTAGGGATGGGAATCTCTAGGCACCTTACGATTCGATTACCATTCAGAGGGCAACTTGCAGTTAGCAGTCTGACTCTAAGCCTCATTATTAAAAAGCATAACCGTTAAAACTAGCTGACATGAGAAAACATAAACACACATTATTCCCAACCATTTTCCAATCGGGGTAAGAGTAGCGTTCTTTCACTGACGTAGCAGTGACGTGTTTATGTTGCTGTGTAAGAATAGAAGCTGGTCTACATGTTCAGATGCAAGTCTGCTCGATTATCAATTATTGACATTTGTTAATCGATTCAGAATCGTTAACGTCCGAATCGCGATGCATCGAAAAATTTATTTTCTTTTTCCCCACCCCTAATTACTACATATATAAACAAGTTGTATGAGACAAACATTATAATGACTCAACTGGTTAGGAAGTTTGTATGGCTATTCATGCATTATTTTAGGAATCATGAATATTTTAACCAGAACGGTATTACTGAGTGTGTGGTATTCTTACTGTAGATAGGTTGTTGGATGAATGGATTCATTCATTCACTGTCTTATCTGCTTGTCCTAGTCACGGCAGAGCCGGTGCCTAGCCGGTGCCTAGCCGACTGTACAGGGCATAAGGCATGACCAACCCTAGACACATAGCCCACACACTCATACACACATTCACACACTCGGGGCACTTTGGAAACACCAATTAACCTAGCAAGCATGTATTTGGAGTGTGGGAGGAAAACTGAGTACCCTGAGAAAACTCACACCAGCATGATGAGGACATGGAGACTCCACACAGGAGCCCAGGGCAGGGATTGAACCAATAATATTGACGCTGTAAGGCAGCAGTGCTAACCACTGCACCACCATGCAGCCCATTTAGATGGATTCAGTTTGGCATTAATGTCAAAAACTTGGCTGAACTTATGAGGCCAGCACAAGCAACTTACCAAGACCTCAAAAACTGTTAGAAGACAAACAAACCACGAATTTCCATATGTTCACGGTGCAACACAATCGTCAATACATGCACAAGTATCCAAAGTATATCCTCGAAGGGGAAAGCATGCATGTGTGTGGTGTATATATACAAATATACAATTACAGTAGTTCTTCTGTTTCTCTGTGCTCTTTGTTAGTCCTCTTTACTACGTTCAGTTATGGCCAGGATCCCCGCAGATCCCGTCTCCACACAATCCTGTCACTGACCTCTACAAGCACTTCTTTCCTCCTCATGGATTGCGAGACCTTCTACACACAGATGTGTACCGTTCCAAATCATGTCCAATCAACTGGATTAACCACAGATGGTGCAGAACCACCTAAAAAGGGAATCCCCTAAACCTGAATATCAAGCGTCGTAACAAAGGGTCTTTGTGAAATTTTTATGACCCTTTCAATAAATTTGCAAAAAATAGTAGAATTCTTTTGTTCTTATTATGGGGTACTGAGTGCAGAATGATGGTGTATGTACACTTTAAAATCCACCAACTGCAGAAAATCAGTTTTTGTCAGTAATCTGATCAACAAGTATTCATGCACTTGAGTTTATGCCAATTGGTAAATCGGTCATTTTCACTTCTAAATCTCACAGAAATGTATGTCATAAATGTACAATTTTACCAAGAAATAATCAAATAATTAATTTCCGCATTTCAGAGTAGCTACAAAGTGTTTAATAGAGCTTTCACTGCTTTTAATTCTGTGGTGCGTTTAATAGCAGGGTTGCCAGATTCAGCTAGGGAAACCCCTCCTAAAGTAATGGGAAAATAGGCCAAATAAAGTCTTTAGAAATACGGGGACCTGGCAACCACAGAGGAAATGCTCACATGCGCAGACTGTAACAATTGAATACAATTCGCAGTAACTCATACAATACATGCAATGAGCAATCTGATTACTGGTGTAAAATCCAGCTTTCTTTTATCAGATTAGTGTATGATGTTTACATGACCACTTGAATAATCAGATAACCATGAACATCATTGGATTATTAATTGCATTTATACACACTCAATTTTGGGTTGGCCTCCCGTTAAAACATGCATGGCAAAAGACGGCTTTAAGTTCTGAAAAAAGCATGGCCAGATCGAATTGTACCTGTTCTAAGGCAGCTAGGTTAGTCCTGAGAGCCTCATTTTCACTCAGCATGCTCTCCACCTGCTCCTGACTGACCGCACTCTGACACGCTACCTGCAGCTCCACCGAACACCACACACAAACACAGAGAGGGGAAAAAAGAAGGGAAGAGACAGATGGGGAGATGAGAAGCAATAAGCCCCAAGAAAAGCCATTTAAGCAACGTATGAGGAATAGACAGATCAAAGAGAGCCAACCAGAAGGAAAAGGAAAATTCTTTAAACAAAGATATTGAGTAGAAAGTCCATAGGAGTCAAAATGCAAGTCAAAATTTGCAGACAGCGTTCGAAAGACACATTTAGACATTAAAGGTAGAGAAAAAGAAGGACAGCAAACTCTTCTTCCTAATCTCTCTGAGCTGTCCATCCCAGACAGTCCCTTAATTAAGAGTTGTACCCTTGCGGAGGGGAAAGTGTCAGGGATGGCACTCACACCAGACACTGAGGCAGCAGATAGCCATATAGGTCCCCATAGGATGCAGCAATCCCTTGTACACACACCAATAAGCCCTAAGGTCCTACTAATCTTTAATTATTCAGGTGATCTTTAAACAGTCACTTATTAGAGGCCGATTAAAAGAAGCTTCTAGGCAATTAAACTTTGTAAAGTTTTTAGTCAGGACCTAGCTAGGAAAAAGGCTGTGAAAGCAAGTACTGAGGAGCTGGCTCAAATTTCTCACTCCGCAATGCCGTTTACGTTTACCTGTTTAAGATCTTAAGTGGAGACAGCTGGGAAAAGTTGCTAATTTACATCCACTGTGCAGTTTATTAGAAACATCTTAACACCTTCACATTCATGCAATTATCTAATTAGTCAATAACATGGCAGCAATTCAGTGCATAAAATCAGGCAGATACAAGTCCGCAACTTGAGGTAATGCCTACATCAACCACTCGAATTTGGAGAGAAAATGTGATCTCTTTTCACCATGGTAGTACACACAACGGTAAACCAGTGTGTAGGATCTTGGTATTTTCTTAGTCTGTGTGTGTCACACATTGTCTCGCAAAACTTAGGGGATACAGTGTTCCCTCGCCACTTCGTGGTTCACCTTTCACAAGCTAGGTGCATCGCGGGTTTTCAAAAAATATTAATTGGAAAAAAATATATCGCGTATTTTCGTTGTTTTTTGCGGAACTCGATCTGCACATGCGTAGTACGTGTGGTATAGCTAACGTATACATATACAAGTATTTGATGAACTTTTACATTTAAAAAAAAATATATATATAAACATATATTAATATTATTAATTCTAACAATAAAGAAACGTTATAAATCATAAAATATTACAATGTACAATAAATAGCATATTTACTCAGCGGATAAGTATAAGTATAACGTCCATACTTCGCGGATTTTCATATTCATTTTGAAATACAGTGAACCCGTAAATTCAATAAACCCTCGTTTATTACGGGGGTTATGTTCCAGGACCGCCCACGATAAACGAGGGAGCACTGTATTTCTTAATTTTTTTTTTTAATATGCATTTTATTATATTGCATTAAACGAGATCATCAGAAAATTGTTTTCCGTGACTGGGTAGCAAGTGATATATTCATGGGGGTGAAGAGAATCATGACAAACTGGATGAGTGTACCACACATTGACTGTTCAATAGGGTGTATGGTCACCCAAGACTGCCAAAACACACTGACGGGGCATGGACAGGATCAGATTGTCCAGCAGTTCTGGTAGGATCCTCTTCATATGTGCATATTTACATATAAGAGAAAAAATGATTGTTGTTTATTTTAACATGCTCAAATATTATTAGGCAGGCACTCTACATTGTCGTTAAACTCAGAAATTCAGCTGTGTTGGCACTGAAAGCCTGGGTAGGATTATTTTGTTCCACGCAGGAAAAAAAAAAAATCAATCGTGAATCAATAAAGGAAACAATAAAATACAGCTCTGAAAGTAAACGGTTTTGTTCAATATTTTGTAACACACTAGCATTCCTAATAAATGTGATTCATAAAGGAGAGGAAGCAGGCATGCAGGATTAAAGAGGAATAATCCCCACATTACCACGCACAGACCTCTGGCAATTTTCCACAGTTCTGCTCATTTGTAAACAGGATGCTAACAGGTATATAGAGAACAGGCTGGATCTCTAGGGACATGATAATAAACATCAGTTTTTATCCTGAGGTTGGTTTTTACACAATCCATTTTCAAAACTTGGAGAACAAAACTGGCACATTTCTATAAAGTAAAAGACAGACGCGGACAAACTGTAGGGGTGAGTTTCAAAAAGCATGCCTTTTACCTGATCTTTCAGTGCAAGCAGTGCCATCTCGTGCTCCTTCTGTTTATTCTGCAGCTGCTCTTTTAGCTCGGATACGTTCTGCACAGACGAGTGTACGCACAAAAATCATTGCGCATTATTATATTTTTTTATTATAATTTATTATTGCACATAAGCAATAATAATACTATCTGCAAATGGTTCAAATGTTACACGTCTGTGAGTAAAAAGTGTGTTTAGCAGTTAATTTGAAGGTGAAATTAGAGCAAAGCGATGTCAAGCAACGTGATGACAATCGGGTGTGAGTGGACAGCTGTAATTTACAGAACAGGTGTGGGATGTGGGATATGAATCATGGACCTTGTGGTTCAGAGTCCAGTACCTTAACCTGTAGGCTATCACAGTTAATACTGACTTAGGTTCTACTTTAACTATTACTACATACTTTAATTCTTACAATTATCATCTAAACCACAAAAGGAATTTGGGTCTCTTTTTGAGTCTTGGTCTTCCCAAGGTTTCTTCCTTATAATGTTTAGGGAGTTTTTCCATGTCACTGTCACTGCCCTAAATATTACAAGAAAATATACATTTGAAAAGCTGATTTAACACAACACTCTAAGCACCATATAAATAAATATCTTTTTATGTAAATGTAAATGAAAACCTGAAGCGAATTGACGTGACAATGAAATCTCAGAATTCAGACCAATATTCTACCAAGATTTGCGAACATTCCTGTAAGTGTTTGACCTAGCCTTGGGAAATGAACTGGACTTTAAACGGCGCTGAAATCTTCTGAAAAGTTCATATTCAGAGGTTCCATTGTGTTATAATTATTCTATGTTTTTTTCATCACTTCACTGTTTTAGACTGGCTGGCTTAGAGCGATACGGCCGCAGCACTAGCAGCATTTCCCACGCCGATACACAGTCCTGTGCAACAGCAAATTACCTCCCAAACACTAAGTACAAGCCCTTAATAAAGTTCATATTTTGCATTAACAAGGTGATCATGAAGCCTTGGCAACCCTGACAGAGAAGCAGGAGTGAAATATTGTGATGCATCAAAAGTCACAAGATATGAAAAATAATGGCACTGAATTATTAAAAGGTGATCATGTATGCTATTGAAGTTTACATTGTCCATTTGTATGGCTGTTCAGTGCTCATTAGTGGACAGCATAGGGGAAAGCAAAAATGCTAACCGTCTAATCGTCTCACAGTCTAAACAATAAAATAAGCAGCATTTACCTGGTTTGCAGTCATTAAATCAGTCTGCAGTTTCTGCACACGCAGGTTTATGGATTTCAGCTCCTCCTCTTTGCGCTGCTGGATCTCCTCTATTTTAGTCCTATATCAACACAAATAATTTAGCAACATAATCAGATATACGCAGCCATTTTCGCCCTGAGGACGAACTCTAATTCACCACTGGACTTGTGTTTTAGAATAGCGTGATGCAGCGAGTAAAGGAAATATATTGTATGCTTCAAATTCAATTCTGTAGAACATTGCAAAAGTGTGCTTGTGTAAAACAATCCGGCTGTCTTTTGCCGCCTGTCTGCTTTTCGCCCACCTGCTGTCATTGTAAAGAGCCTCCTTTTCCGCCTGGAGCCGCAGGAAGCTGTAACATAATCATAAAGGGAGTTTTAAACCTCAAACATCAGAGTTAATAGGTAGTGAAGTAAAGGCTCGATGGTTGCCAAATGCAGCACAGCAGCCACCAAAACAAAAACGATCATTACACCTGTTCTCTAACTGTCCACCCAAGTTGAGAGACCAGGGACTGACAAACTGAGAGACGTTTCCATACACAAAACAAAGTCCTGCTGGTGGCAACACGGCCGATGCACGCCATCTATTGGTAACTGCAGTTTGTGTTAGACGGCTGATGGACCAACCAAATTCTTTTGACACATTCTGAACTGAAGTTCCCTTAATATTACCATGGATTCAATTTACAGCTCCTTTTGGGTCCATGATTTCTTTCAGATAGCCAAATCTACGAGCTTGTTTGGGTTTGCAAACACTCTCTTTTATATTAGACTAATACACATTTTTAGACTAGTACTGGTGTTTGTTGTAGAAACACAAATTCCAAAGTAATTCTATAACCATTTTCCTCTACTTGATTTCATTCATCCATTTTCTATTCCACTTAATCGAGTCTGGGTCATGGGCAAGCCGCTGCCTAGCTGGCAGCACAGGGCACGAGGCAGGAACAATCCTAGACAGGGCACTGACCCATCGTAGGCAATTTAGAAACACCAAGTAACCCAACACATCTCTTTGGAATGTAGGAGGCAACCACACTAACTGATGTAAGTTATGTTGTCCTTAAACAACGCCCATAGGGAACTGGTTTGACAACTACGCTGGCTTGCACAGAACCTTGAACTCAAACTCCATAAGACAACAATGTTTGGGATATTTTTCTGTTTAATTTTTGGGTGTTCTTCTGGAGTTAAGTAATAAGCCCTGATACACTTTTTAATTCACTTTTGAAAACACTTTTTTAAAGACTCTCATGGAGTTGGGGTCAAAGTTCTCTGTGAGTCAGCAAAGTTCTCCATTAAAAAAAAATTCTCCGCCAAACCCAATACCCCAGTACCTCTCAAAGTGGAAGATTTTTTTATTTTCAAAAAATTAACAAGAATTGCTGTCCTAATAGTCCACTTGACTACACATTTACAAAATCTTCCACTTTAAGAGTCACTTGGGTATTAGTATAACCCATTCTACTGCCATTGTCTAAGCCTGAAACAAATGCTTTATACTTCACGTGTTAAAAATGAGTGTAGATAAAACAGCAGAGCTCAAGAATTAGAAGTGGTGTTCACAAACTTGTCTATTTAGTGCCATTCTAAATGATGACATGTAAAGATTCAGGACTTAATCTGACTAATGCAATTTACTAATTTACCCCAATAATTTTCATTAGAATTAAATCTTCATCATAGTAGTACACATTACACAGGCAGGAGACTGTCATGAACGAACAAAAAGTATTTCTTTTAAAGGGAGTACAAAAATTATTACCATTCAGCATTTATCCTTTCAAATTCAAAAAAATATCCAAACGTATTATGCAAACTCTGGCCTAAAATGCGATGTGACTGTTCTATTCCATTTACGTTCACTTAGCAGGCAGGTAGAAAAGAAAGGGATGCATTAGGGAAATGCTGTAGGCCATACAGAATATACAGCAGCACATTGAACTTACCTCTCCTGTTTTTTCTTCAGCTTGTCAGCAAGCTACAAAACAGATAATTAAAAAAAATGATCAAACATTTACATTTATTCTAAAAAATTGCTATCAGCAGACCAATAATTCTTTATCCACAATCCCACACTTACCTTTACACTTTCTTCTTGGAGTTTCATAAGTTCAGCTTGCTTGGATGCCTAAAAAGATAAGACAGCCAAAAGACTCTATGCTGTAAATGTGATCATCAATAGAAAACAAAAGAGCAGGCTTATCTAGCTGCAGAAAACACACGGTTCTACTAAAGTGAAAAATCTGCACACACCAATACAAGCTGTTTCCGGCATTCTAATCAAAATCCTGCAGCATTCGTTTTGCTTGTTTACCTCCAGTGCTTTGAGCTGCTCCTTTAGTAATCTTTTCTCCTCCATCTCTGTCTGAAGCTTTAACTCCACTTCTGCACGTGGAAAAAAAGGGAACAAAAAAGGTTGACATGAACACAAGAATGTGACTCATCAAGGAATCCTACAGGTTGTGTATTGAAATACAAGTCCACATCCCAGCCCTATTCGTGTACGCGCAGCCCAAAATGCCGCTCCACTCAATTGTAACAGCTTAGAACGGTTAAGGAGAAGCTGAAAAGTGTTTCATGTGAGAACGGATATATCCTATAGTGTTCAAATGTGTCTGACCAAGTCATGGCAACAACTACACCACAGAGGCTTTGGTGGCCAAGTAGTTTAGGAGCTGGACTATGAACCAGAAGGTCCAGGGTTTATATCCCACCTCTGCCACAGTTGGGTCCCCGAGCAAGGCCCTTAATCCATAACTGCTTGGATTGTAAGACTGTATTAATTGTACGTCGCTCCGGAAAAGGGCATCTGCTAAATGACATAAATATAAATGTGAACTAATCACTAAATAAAAAAACAAACAAGACAGATGATATTTACGCACATTTAACGCTAAGATTTTGTTTAACGCCAAGTGTTTGTTTATATCAAAAATTTTAATCTGCTCCTGATTTTATGGTAAAAGATAAAGCTATATGTATGATATTATAATATTTTTATATTATATAACATAATATATATATAATATCATATCATATATATATTTTTCTATTATAAACTTATAAAGCTATTCCCCCAGCAGTACACTGCAGAAATGAGTTTGAACACATTTACTTAATTATTGCTTTAAATTATTACTTTAGTTTTGGCCCATTTTTGCTCAGAAGTAAAGTTAAACTCCACAACATGGCAGACAATATCAGAGTGCACAAGGTTTTGTCTGCAAAACAGTGGAAAAGGGTGAGCTTACCGCTTAACTTGTTTACTTTCTGTTCCAAAGTGTCACTCTCGGACTGCAGAGCAAAAACAAGAACGACAATAAGTAGGAAGAAAAGTTCCACTCTCAAACAGTGCTTCTCCAGTGAAACGTTAATTTATCGATTATTAAATTCAGGATACAGTTCAATTCAATTTTCTCATAATTACTAAACAATGCACACTTTAACAGAAAATCTCTAGTCCCCTGCAATATTAATAAATGACTGGAAACAAGAGGTTTAAATTAATTTACACAAAATGCTCTAAATCTCGACCCTGAAATGGATAAGCGGAACACAAGATGAAACAAAATGCTCAACTTTAGCTTCACCACATCTTACATAACCCTGAATGCTTCTCCTTAAAAAAAGTTTACTCTTCTTTTTTAAACACAAATAAAATTCAGTCCCCTAAAAATACAATTAAAAAAATTGAAAAAGTGCTATCATCAAGTTTAAACAACAAGGGTTAACTTAAATTGAAAATCAAAATAAAAAAAACCAGCTCACTGAGAATCTGCGCGAGATGACTGCACGCTCTGGTGTTCCAAAATACAACTGCATTACAGGGGATAATACACAAAACCGATGCACGTGTCACCATGTACCAGTGACCCCGGTACATCCCTGTAGCCAAACCCTTTTCCCGAAGAGTGTAATCAACCATTGTTGCCTGATAAATAGCTGCCTTAAGTTACATTTTAAGGTTGTGTAATAGAACAACATCCCTACAAGTACAGCATCATCCGCTTATCATTTATCGCTTATCCTAGTCAGGGTTGCACAGGGTTCTAAACAGGAACAACCCTAGACAGTGTGCCAATCCACTGTAGAGAACATACACTTACCCACTAAGGACATTGTGGAATCATCAATTAACCTAATGCACGTCTTTGGAATGTGGAAGGAACCAGAGTACCCAGAAAAACTACACACTGACACAGGGCATACACAGACTCCACACATGCATGTCGAACCGAGGATCTCGGAGCTGTGAGGCAGCAGTGCTAACCGCTGTACCACCATGCCACCCCAGTATAGCATCACGTAAGGTAAAGTGCCTAGTGAAAAAGCTGCATCTCCTCTTACCTGTTCCGGTTTCTCAGCAGCTAGAGCCTTATCACCAGACACTAAAGAATCTGAAGGTAACTGGTGGAGGCCATTTGTGTCACTCTTCCCATCAATCACTGCCTCTTTCCCATCGTTACCGTCGTCTCCTCTTAAACGGTTCAGCTCTCTGTCAAAACGCTCCTGAAGAGCTGGACACACACACAAACACAGATGGAACCATCCCTACAAATTCAGCTTTCATTCAATTTTCAGTGTGCCGAGTAACAAAAATGTTAGGCCCCTCATGCGACTACTCCAAACAATCACGTTTATGTCATGAACTACCATTTCATTACAGGCACCTGTTTAAACAAGTCATTTGGCTTTCAGGTCTACAGCAATTCATATTGGCATAGATTTCACTAGGTGCTGAAATCATTCTGCAGGAATATTGACCCATGTGGACATGACTGCTTCTCTCTGAACATCCTCTCTTACCTTATCCCAGAGATGCTCTATAAGATAACGATCTGGGGACGGTCAGGAAAGCAAGAAAACTCACTGTCATGGATCAAATCCTTGTGGTATGGGGCAATGTTCTGGTGCTGCCATGAAAGGATGAGCATGGTCAGGCAGAATGCTTAGGTAAGCCCAACTATTTAAACATCCATCCACAGGTTTCAGAGGACCCAGGTTGCGCCAAAAACATTCCCCACACCATTACACTACCACCACCAGCCTGGCAGAACGTGGTCATCAGTTCAAGCTGCTTGTGCCAAATCCTGACCCTCATCAGCATGGAGCAGCAGAAATCTTAATTTATCTCACCTCTCATTTATCTTGCCTCTCTGTTTTCTCAAACACGTCACCTTCAAAGTGGTCACCTGCTGTTATAGCTTATAGCTCATCTGTGTTACGGAATGGGTTTACTCAAGTTAATTGGACAAGCAGCATTATCTTCGGCTGCAACTGTGCACCATGTTACTTAGAACATTCGCGACATCCTCCTCTGATGAGTTGTTAACATATACAGGATCAATCCCCTTTCAGTGGCTGTTCATCCTCGACCTCACCATATCGTGTGTCTGGGAACACTTGTCTAATTTTCATACAGAAAGGCTTCAAATCAGGAAAGGGTTATCTCTAATAAAGTGGCAACTCGATGCATATATCTTTAAAATGTATACAGGTCAGTTCACTCACCTGTTAGCTTCTTCTGTAGGGCGGAGTTCTCAGCCTGCAGACGAAGAAGCTCTCCATCTGTTGGACCAGACACAGGGCTGGGGTCAGGAGCTTGAAGACCCCTCCCCTCTCGCAGCCCCTTATTCTCCAGTTCCAACTGCTCAATCTGGGAACACAACTACATACAGACAATTGCCCAATCAGTAAGCAGTTTCAAGGTAAGCGAATAGGTTTTTATTTACAAAAAAAATACTCCCAGCCAAATATTCAGTATTACATTTTAATCATTTAGTAGATGGCCTTATTCAGAAAACATTACAGCTCATACTAACTAGGGCTGTCATGATTATGAATTGTTAGTTGACATTTAAACAGCATAGAAATAATTGAGATTAAGGAGTTCATTGATGTAAACACCCCCGCTTTTGAAGTAGGCCTTTATGCTTATAACTGTAGTATATAATGTACAATAAACAGCATGGATTCATTGAACAATACATGTATGAAGATCTATAAATAAAAAGCAATATTGTTCCTATAAAATAGTTTGACAATAACAGTTGCAAGTAGGCCCGACACGATCTTAAACCTTTAGCTGATGAGCGATTAACGATTTAACTGTCTTCACAGAGCAACTAACGCTTATTAGTCATGTCTGAGTTGAAGATAATACTGATTACTGACTAAACACATTGCATGTAAAACTCACACGTGCCTATAAATATACAAAAATAAAAAGAAAGCATGACAGAAGTGAAAACATCTGCTAGCCTACGAATATCGAATTATCTATCCAGCTAACAAATAGCTCAATGCTGTCCTCTAAACTTTAGGGCACCATGTCAAAAGTTGAAACTGTTCTGTCTTCATTAACCTCATTATGTCTCAATGACTGCATTTACTGTTGTCCTTTATTCAAACTCGACTCTGTTCACCCATTTCTTTTTCTGATTATGGAAGAACACTGCAGTCCTACATAACTGCAACTATTTCAATTAATTCCTTATTAGGACGATTATGTAAAAACTGTAACAGCCCTAAATCTATCAACATATAATCCACTTAAGTAGCTGGGATAAATGGATTCCAGGAGCTTAATTGCTATGGTACTGGCATCCCAACCACTGTATTCAAAATGAGGCAACACTAAATTTCTTAGGTTTTATTTCCTAAGTTCTCTACACGGCCCATAGTTTTTAATATACATTTGACATTGACCACATCAACCCTGAACTACACGCTTGCAGTTTAATCAGCCAAACTTATTGCCAAATTACCTTAGCACATCAAACTGATCATGCTTACGATATCATTTATCGATTAAGGAAATGGTTTCACACGGCGTGAACTGCAGAGTGGGGTGATAGGAGTTGTGGCTTCTTACCATTTGAAGAAGCAAGCACTCAAAACCAATCACGGTGATGAGGGCTGCTCAGGCAGGGATGAAAAGTGTGCTGTGCTGCCCAATTTATGTGGCATTTCGACCAAAACTCGACACAGGCATTTCATTAAGACCCCAGAGAACTGTGTTAACTTGTGAATGTAATTTGTAAATTGGTGTAATGTGTCACCTTTAAATGAAGGTCGAAGTTTGGTTTCCAGAAGTTTCAGGGCCTAATGCCTTTTGCAACTACACTTAAATTAGGCTCATTATTTAAAGGACTTTGATGCAGAGACACGGGGTTAAATAAGCCAGCAAGCCCATCTGGAGTAAACATTAGCATTTAATGGTAATTAAATCAATACAAAACAAAAATGAGATTGCTGCCCTTAGAGGGGGGTAATTACAAAAGGGCATCAATACTATGTGCTCAGCTTGTGTGCGCGCGCGCGCGTGTCTCTCAGAGAAAGTGTTCAGGACCTTGGACAGCTCTTGCATGAGGGTGCTGTTCTGCAGTCTGAAGTCATCCTCCTGGCTGTGCAGTTTACCTTGCAGCATTTCATTTTCACTTAGTAATGCATCCACCTCCTGCAGCAGAAAACAATCAGCGTTAACAAACAATACTAGCAGCAAATAAAATGTCACACAGCTCACTTTCACTCAACAAGGCTGCCTGGAGCCGTTTTCCTTTCGGAGAGAGTTGTGCTGCTTTGTCAGCTGCACATCCGTGATGCTCCTGAGCTATTGTGTGCATTCTCAGGTTTTGTATTGTGAGGTTTCCAGAGCCAGATAACAATAGTACATTCAGGAAAGTATTCTACTTTTCCGTCTTAAACTGAAATACATTTGAGCCTGTTCTTGTTTGTTTGTTTATTCCTTAATGTAATGTCAGCATCAGTACTAGGGGTGTAAGGATACAGTCTGATGCAGTTTACGATTTACGAATATAACATTCGATACAAAACATTTTTATTTGAAGAGCAAACCTTAAAAATTGTATTACCTGCAACTATTTTATACTGAATGAGATTAAAGACCATGTTAGCATGCTCAGTTTGTCAAACACCTTTTTGAATCAATCATGTGTGAATTTGTGAAGTACTACACAACTAACAAAACATCCCAAATCCCTGCAGTCTCCATAGAAGATATAGTCCATATATTGCGTACGACTGCGCCCTCTGGTGTTCAAAGAATGCCACAACATTATTAGACGCCCATAAAGAAAGGGCACTTGGCATCTCCCCAATGACATGGAGACATTTTCGCAGTGTACCGTTTCAACCCGATTTAGGACACCTTGTTAGTACTGGTTTGGACTCAGTTCTGCCAGTAGAACAGCTTTAATTCAGCAAAAAGATTCAGCAAAGTGATGGAAGCATCTCAGAGATGCTGGTCCATATCGACATGATAGTAGCATGCAATTGTGGCAGATTCGTTACTATTAAAAGGCCAAAAGCGTGCCAAGAAACTTTCCCCACATTAAACCACAACCTGACTGAATGGTTAATACAAGGCAGGCTAGAGCCATGCTTTCATGTTGTTCACAGCAAATTCTGACCCTGCAATCCAAATTTTGAGACTCATCAGAGCAGGCAAGGTTTCTCCAGTCTTCTATTGTCCAATTTCGATGAGAAAGTGTGAACTGCACCCTGTTCCTGGTTGACAGGATTGGCACACTGTGTGGTACATTCAGAAACGCTCTACTTCATTCCTTGGTTGTAATGAGTGATTACTGGAATTATTGTTCCCTTCCATCAATTTGAACCAGTCTGGCCATTGTCTTCTGAGCTCTGGCATCAACAAGGCACTGGATATCAGCTGAACAGGTGTAGCTAAAATAGTGACCAAAGAGTGTAAACAGTCTGGCTTTAAAGGGAGAATGTTGCTTTTATTCCAGGGACTCTGTATTCATTTCAGTTAATTAGTTATTTGTCTAAAAACATTAAATACTTACACAAGTACTTAAGTTTATGATTGGTCTGTAGTTCAGTAATGGGATGGAGACACACTAGGTCTCATACCAAGATTTAATTTAGCAGCCAAGTCTGCTTGTCCATTGCCAGAAAGTCCCCAGTGACCTCCAAAGAATAAAGAGCTACGTTTTAGTGGCAACACCAATAGTTATATTCATACAGTATATGGCCAAAAGTTTGTGTAATTATGTGTAATAATTTTCAAGCACGTACCTACTTAAAATAGCCATAGAAAAAAAGTGTCAACATAATGTGTTCCTCAGGAGCTATCTCTGTTAATCTCTGTTAAGCTGACACTCCATTTGATCAAAAACAGAACTGAAATACTACTGTTAGATAAAAAAAAACTATTGAAATACAACTGTTACCTAAAAAAAAATAACTGAAATGTTACTGTGCATTTGGACTGGTTTCTGCTGTATAATTCCCCATTTGGGCTTTTTCCAGTTTTAGGAAATTAGATATTTTCCCACAGTGAACTACAGTCCCATTGAAGGTGCGCACACACCTCCACCCAGCGAATTAAATCTTTTCACTCGTAGCTACTTGACCTAAACTCCATTAAACCAGTGGTGTAGGGAAAACAGGACAGAAGAAATTATTTAGGCTCTGGAGAGATTCTGTAGTGAGAAGCACTGTCAGTTGCCTTGCTTTGCAATCTCCAATCTTATCAAGAGTTGTAGGAACACATCCAGCACTGTTATGTTAAGTTACACAACATATTGTAGGCAGGGAGTCACTAACAAAAATGTGGATTCAATAATTTGAATTTTCTTACAACTTTAAAAAAAATTTTTCTTAATTCTAACTAAACTGCCAGTCTGAATTCTAATTTACAGTTTAAGATTAAAACATTAAGGTAATTAAGCCAAAAAAAAACATTTCATAACGTATTCTAAACATAAATGGGACGCCACTAACATTGCTGCTCACCATAAGACCAAAATAAAGATTTTAGGGGATTCACAGTAACTAGCACTGGATATCGACATTAATATCATGGGCTTTATTCTCAGTGAGTGATAGCTTTTTTATACAAAGCTTGTTCATATATGCCCTTTCACTCTGGTATTAACACACGTAATTATATCCGAATGCACAGGAAAAAGCCAGCACTCTTATTTGTGCTGTTGATTAGCTGTGGAGAAGTAAGAAAGTTTCCGTTCAGTTAACAGATTAGACGTATCATGCTTTTCAATACTCTTAAGGCAAACTTACCTGCGCTTTCTTGCTCTTATTAAGTGCCTGCATTGGGAATAAAAAGAATAAAACATCATAAATCAGGTTTATCTGTAATGAACTGTAATGAAACCATAATGAAAACAGACCATGGCAAGTATTGAGAAAGGGTGTACGAGACTGCATTAAGTGTAATTACATTGGCAAATGGTTTTCTGCCACCGTGGAGAAACACCCATTTGTTGTAACTCCTGGGTTGAGTGTGATTAGGAAATGGCATATATTAAAGCATGAAAAGACATCCTTTCTTTTAAGACGTACTATAT
>JAUZST010048768.1:0-25203 GCA_034779995.1 Parotocinclus haroldoi | reverse complement strand
TATATAGATAGATAGATAGATAGATAGATAGATAGATAGATAGATAGATAGATATAGCTTTATGTCATGGGTTTCAAAGGATATAATACAATTAGAAGGATTTATTAGAATAAGTTTGAGGTTGCTGACAGGTTACTGACAAAATGTTACTGACAATCAGTAAACCTGGTATCGTGAACATGACTACTTACCAATAAGTAAACCAATAGACACCAATAAATACATGCCAGTAAGATTTAGAATTTATTTACAAGATATTTTATTGTGTAAAATTACTTTTGTTTGGCATAACAGCGAATTAATGTAGGAAGCTTACTGCTATGGCTGCCCAGTAAAATGATGTGATCATAGACTGGTATTTGAAAGCTTCAGAAAACATGATCAGATTTTCATCGAAGTCCCAAAAGTAGATATAGGGAACCCCGTTAAATGTATTGTATATCTATGCATGGTAAAGGTGTGAAGCTCTTGAATTGGCAGGTCATTCGAAGGTAAAATTAGACACCTGTTTTCAGTCTATGAGGTGATAATCAGGAGTGAGTGGGCACCATGTTTGTGGGGGGACATTTCTGAGGTTCTCAGAAAAAGAGTTATTGTTGCTCATCAAGTTGGAAAAGGTTATGAAACCATCTCTAAATGGATTAGGTTAAGCAATACACAGTCAACGGGTTGCATAAAAATGAAATTTCCCAAAGACATGTCAATAGGGAGACTGTTTAACCTAACTTACCTTCTCTCAAACATGTAGCTAGTCCAGGATGAAGTCCCAAAATTGGCAAAGTATTTTAGGTTCCAGGCTCAGCTAAATGTCAATAATACCACCTCATTTTTAGCTTTATCTGCCAAATGTTGTACTTTTTACCCAACTGCTCGATCTTCTGTCTCAAAGCTCTTTATTTTACTTAGGTCACCTGACCGATAAAGACCTGTTGGAGTTCTTAATTCGAGCAAAGGAAAGTCTGAGACCCAATGGAGTCATCATCATAAAGGATAACATGGCACAACAAGGTTGCAAACTAGATTCTGTTGACAGCAGCATCATTCGCCACCTGGACATCATGATGAGCATTATTCAGAAGGCAGGCCTCAACATACTGGACATGGAGAGGCAGAAGGGGTTTCCAGACATCATTGTACCTGTGTGGATGATTGCCATGCAGTAACTTATTTCAGTTCAATCCTTAATGCTAATTATGTAAATTTTATTTTGTAATACCAGTTACTATATCAAAGTACACAATATATCCAGAAGTATGTAGAATTAGTGATTTCTCTTATTCCAGCTGTTAACAACATATTACTGGTCAGAAGATCAGCAAGAAAATGTACTCTGGAGACATGTGCCACCACTTGGTCGCCACTGCTTAGTGAACTGTTTGGAGGGCTAGAAACAGGAAAATTCAATAGCATAGTCTTCTAGTAAACAAAGATAGAATCAGGAAAAGATCGAAACGTTTGATATAAAACTCAAACTACCACATGGCTCAGGTTTCAAATCTTTAAAAATCTCCTCTCTTAGTGGGGAATCTGCCACAATCCATCAGGCTTATGCTTTTGCCAGATTTGAACACTGTAGAGAACATACAGTGTTCCACTAGATTTTGGAACATAACTGTGAAGTCGGCTTCTAATGTTAGATAATAAGCCATGGCTCACTTGTCATTGTCTGATGGAGTTGTGGTCAAAGTTCCGTGCAAGCCAGTAAAGATCTCAAAGTTGGAAAACCAGTTCTAAGGACACCGGGACAGAAACCTAAAGAACTGGTTTGCTGGAAGCAGAAACATACAGATGTGTCATGCTGAGAGTCACAAGGTATTCAGTACAACCCATTCTACTGCCACTGTTGTCTATAAAGAATCCAGAAATGTATATTTTATGTTTATTATAAATGTGTTACAAGTAAATGTATAATTACTTATAATTACTCATAACTATTGATCTCTGTTATTATATCTCTGTTAACACTTTTGTGCACGTGACTCTTAATCTAAGCCATTAAGCCAAGCATGCTTGCATTCCATAAAAAGCACAAAGTAATTCTTACAATAAGTGGCAAATTAAATCTATACGTGTTTTAAAAAACTCTCATAAGAAGAAATGTTTTTTTTTAATTAAGTCAACAAGTTCTCTGTTGAAATTCTACATCATGCTGTTGTCATTCCTGAAAGAAATATGTTCTGACTTTTAATGTATGGAGATATATTTCTGTATGTTACATTTCAATCTGAAATATTGAATTTGCGTGCTGATTTTATGGCTGTTGCCTGACAACTCCATTAACCTACGTTTGAGTCTTGGCCCAGCTGCTGCCCTGTGAGGTTTGCATGTCCTCCATGTGTGTGTTTTCTCTGGCTCCACATTCCAAATAAATGCAATAGGTCAACTGGCGTCCCTAAATTCCCCTGCGATGGACTGGCGACCTATTCAGGGTTGGTTCCCACTTTTCCCCCTGTGCCTGACTGTCCTCGAAGCCTCCAACACTAAATTGCATAATATTAATTGTTGTTATTGCTATCAATGGTTTGTTGTGTCATTATTGTTTTTGTTATAATTATTATTAGTCCTATATATTTATCATGTTCAGGGTCCTAGGGGTTCTGGTACCGAACGCAGAATAGGGTATAGGTTACTGTTAGCAGAATTAGGACTTGAACTGGGCTTTTTGGGATGGTGGGCTGGAGGCCTGCCTAATCCAAATCAGCGTTGCGGGATGCAGTGACTCACAGGGAGAAAATGAAAACCAATCCCAGACAGGGTGCCAATCCAAGGCACACACACACTCACACTGGGACACTTTAGAGACACCAGTTAACCTAAAATGTTTGGATTATAGGATGAAACTGGATTACAGCAAGAAAATGCACCTAGACACAAAGAAAACATTTAAGCTTCACTCAGGGCTAGGTTAAGCTGGGAATATAACTGGGAAATCTGTGACGCTATGAGACGACAACTCTAATCAATGTGGCACCATGCTTCCTGATGGTGGCATTATTATGCTATTATCCTTTATTATACAGCAGTTTCTGACAAAGATTGTAGTAAATACATCAACGCATTCAAGCAATTTCCTCAGGACACAGAATGCAGATGCTAAATTATAAAAATTTTCAACAAAAACCTACAATTACGGCAGTTATTGCCTTGACCTAGAGCTCGTCCTGTCCTCATGCTAACAAATGATTAAAATCCACCCAAAATGCTAGAGTGATGACTGAAAAGCATTTTTGTTTTTGTTTTCAGAGCCATGGAAAAGACCACACTGTTTAGGTAAATCGCTCTCAGATGGATTCTTTCTGTGGAGGATTTGTGTGGAATTGTTCATGTTCTTGACAGAGAGGCTCTTTTGTGTATCTGTGTTGGAGTTCTTCCAGTCCTGTCAGCTCTCATCTGCATAAAGAGCATCATGGCGTCGCCTCCAATGTTTTGGCGCAAGTCTAAAAGTTCCAAAGGTTCCTCCTTTCTATGAATGGATGGTCTGTCAAAAAAAAAAAAAGAAGTCTGAGCCTTCATGCCATGAAATGTATTCGGACGTCTAGATGCAGTTCTGTTCCGCTGTGGCGTAAACTAACTCTCTAATTCCTCTCTCTCACACACACACACACACACACAAGTCTTTCTACAGGGCAGACTTTAAGTTGCGCCTGGCTAATATATGAACAAACTGCTGCCTCATATTCAGAAATGGTTAGCGTGCCTGGCAATCTCTGCTATCAGGTCTAATCTAACTCACTTCAGTGCTTGGCAGCCACTAGACCACATTAAGGGGAGTACCATTAATAAATCCGGTCCTATTAGTGGTGAACTGGGAATGAGTATAGGTCAAATCTAGAATCGACAGCACAGGTGGAGATTTGCATTTCCAGCCTTCTTCAGGCCAACTCACATGAAAAGTAATGAGTGGTAAGGCTTAGGCTAAGGGTCTGTGGTTTTTCTCTTGGCTTGATTTGTTTCAAAACTAACAAAACCGCCATCGCTGTTTAAAATTCTCACAAATTTTGTATATGTTACTGTGTTCCAGCATCTCATCATCATCATAGTTTTCATATTGGTCAAAATGGAACCTTTCCCATGCTTAAAGTGAACACATTATGTAAAACTCCCTTCCCAGTATTTGTGCACATACATTTGGCTATCTGGACCGTCTACCAACCCCACAAAATACGAAATCAGACAATCTAATATTTTTGTGGGCTGCCTATTTCAGAAAACACGGGGAAAAAAATCAGACTGGTTTCCCTTCTTGCATCATGAGGGGGTTCATTAAGATTATACCACCCCTTATATAAGTAACTCCACCCATGGCTTGAGAACTACGTTTGTGAAAAGGCAGCATTTTAGTTTTATTTCTGTTAGTATTATGTCAAGGTTAAAAGCTAAGCACTGGAACTTCTTTAATAAATTGGACCCCAAGCCTAGGACACAACATCTGTTTGGAAAAGTTTTCTTTTTAGCAGTCATGTCCCAGCTAGAGTAGAGCAAGAATATTACAAGCTACACTGTAGTATGTTAAATTGCATTATGCAAAAATATCATGTAGAATTGGTTCAAGATTGGTGTAAATATTGGACAGGTGTAATAGTAAAGTATTTCCTGATTGCACTAGGAGCCTCAGTAAATAGATTTATTAAAACAATATGATTAGGCAATGTGTATTATAGTTTAACATACCATGTAGTATAGTGTTCACACACTAGTGGTTTTGGGACAGGTAGGTCGACCGCATTCTGTTCCATCCTTGGTCACATTACAGCACAGGACTGGCATTGGAACTTTTTCCTAAGATAGGGACCACTACCATTCTGACAAAACTGCTGATGAGGGAAATGTAAATATAAAAAAATAATGTTATTCCTTGTTGTTTAACTAATAATATTGCCTACAGTGTTTGAGGTTGTTTTACTTGTATAAATCTGGTCTTAAAACACACTATAAATACACCCCAAGTCATGCTCAACTGTTACCATAGCAGTATGAAGCAGTGCTCGTGTGCTTGTATACATCCCACAGAATAAGTAATGGCTCATTGTCACTTAAAGTAACAGGTACTCAAAATCATTCTGAACAGGGCTCATGAGACAGGGTGTGAAGGGAGCTCTGGTGCTTGATGTTTGTGATCGTTTGACCAAAGCATGTCAAAGGCGTTCCATCAAGAATCAATAGAATTGTGTTAACCTGCAGAAAAAGGGGTATTACATGTATCTCTTAAGGTAGTATGCATAACCATAACTGAGCATAAGTTAAGGATTACCTTACACAGTCTTACTATACTGCATGTACTATTTATAGTGTTACATATTGAAGATACTAAAACGTATACTGTAATGATGACATATGTATATGATTACAATATTAGAGTGAAAAAGTTCATCCGGTGAAATTGTACAAATAAAAGGAGGCCCTAGTAACTTGTTAGGCTGCTTCTAGCCTGGATACAAGATGAGATTTGTTTGGGCCTTATAAGCATGCAGGTTCCATGTGGTCGCGTGTGTAACATTTTCCCACAGATTTTAAGGTTGCGTCTGTAAATCCTGCACACTCATAGGTGGCCGAAATGGCGTAACACAGTCTGGTGACCGAGCAGACCATGAGAGTGTTGAAGGCCAAGACCCTTGTTGTGGGCAAGCATTTGGCTTCCAGTTGGAAGCCCTGCCATGAGCTGATCTGTCCATTGTATCACCGCTTGCAGTGACCAACCATCATATGCTCCCTAGATCATCACACCAGCAGTTGGAACAGTGTGTCACTTCACAAAAAAAATCAGGATTGTAGTGCTCACCACAAGGCCACCATGCTCGAGCTTGACCATGATTTGTGCTGTGACACAAATTTCCTTCTTCTAAGCTCGTGTGAATGATAGACAGTGAAACTATGGGAGATGCTCATGCTTCAAAATCAAAAGATCCTCTCTAGTGGTGGTCTGTCCAGAGCCTATATGCCATGTCTGAGTGCCCTCATGAAACCACTGCTCCACACATCTTAAACACATCCTAAAAGCTAGGCCAGAACAGCCTAGATGGCCGACTATTCACTGAAACGACCTGCTTCTCTCAGTCCAATGATGTCAACAAGGGAAATGTCTTTGACTGCATAGAGGCATGTCTAGCAGTCAGCGATATCTCTCATCAACAGGTACACTACCCAAAACTAGCACAAGAGAGCCATTTTTAAACCGAGTGAATTATTTTATTGTCGTAAGTAAACATTTCTAAATGGCTGCATCCATGCCAAATGCTGTAACACCCAATATCAGTTCATTTACTGAAGATGTTATGTAGATGTCCTGTATACAACAATACAGTACAGCTGGCACATTGCTACCATTAAGTGACTGTAAGGCCCACAAGTAATGATTTACAGTGTAGACTTTCTGAACAATCAGAAACAGTAGCTGTTTTCATTTATGAATATTTATGTATGATCAGATGACTTGCTGTTTTCAATGTAAGTAGATTGAGTCCACATCAATTCCAGTTGTGAATTACGCTCATGTTGTGATTTGGTTTTGCCTAAAAAACAGAAACAACCAAATAAAACATTTTCCATTCTAAGACTTAAGAACACTTGTGGTTCCTCACAGGGACTTAGGAAGTCTTCCAGAAGCTCAGCTTGTCCTGGGATCTTGATGAACAATGAACAACATGTTTACAAACTATGTATTTTGACATTGTTAGGAGAATCAGTGTTATATTTTGATAAACAAATTACTTTAGATGTGTTCTAGTACATATAGCATCTTTATCATACAGCATACACTTTAATTGTTTAAGGGCTCATTAAAGGTCTTTTGACAGAGGACAAACGGGTAGAAATTAAGTTGCAGATTGAGTCACTGGCACCAGTCTAGCTGAGATTTACCACTGTGGTCAAATGGGCTGTACAGGGCAAAGAAAAGTTATGGTCATGGTTACAATAAAATGGCATCCATAAACAGTGACTGCCCCATCAGAGGGTACGTGCCCTTGTCTGACTTGGCCTGATGTGGTCAGACGTCTGTGTTTGTGATTGCAGCAGCCTTTTTACAGTACAGTGTGGAGAATAAATGGTGCCCACACAGGGGTACAGATAGTAAACAAAATACACAGACCTGCTTGCTAGTTTCTGAGCTAACAACACTCAAAATAAAAATATGCAAATATGCCACCACCAATATAGCAAATGAGCATAGAGTGCTGCTAGCAGGAAAAGTAAATCATGCATTTCCAGTCTATCAGTCTTCTTTTCTGTTGTGCCCAGCACGAGACTTCTAATTGAGCTACAGGCAAGAAAACAGAAATTACATGTGCAAGTGCATGCTGCCTAATTTTAGCCTAATTTGCTACAGCACACACCTCATTTAATGGCATTGTACAAAGTTTAACAGTAGAGCCATCCAATTAGATTGAGGAGAGCGAGGGGGAAAAACAACATAGGAGCCCTTTGTTGAATTATTTTGGTTTTGTTGTCTACAAAAACCATGTGTAACCACCTTGTGTACATTCTCTCGCTCCCTCTCTCCCTCTGTCTCTCACAGGCTAAACTCCCTCATGCTGGTTTCAATTTCTTGACATTTCAGATGATGCCATAATGAGCCAAAATGACTCTCACATGCACTTTATGCCCACTTGAATCATTTTTCCACCAAAGCAATTTAGGTTCGTGATTCAATATTGTTTTCCAAAGCAAGTGAGTCAAGAAGGACAGTGTTTTGCTGGGTAAAGTTTGCAAAGAACTGACAATTCGCTTTTATTTTAGTGAAAACTCACAAAGAGTCAAAATGGGGTCTTAGAAAGGATAGCAAGCACAGCAGCAGGTACGGTCATGCTTGAAAGTCTGTAAAACCAGACACATTTCCTGTAGTTATGCTTAAACATGACATAAAAACAGCATCAGATTTGTTTGGTTGTCTTTAGCCCTATAACTAGAGAGTGCCAAGTTAAACAAATGATACGAAAATGTTTGAATTCATTATTTATTTATTGAGGAAAACGTTCCAATGTTAGATATCTGCAAGTGGCAAAAGTATGTGAACCCAGGATTAGCAGTTAATTTGAAAACGAAATCAGGCGAGTCAGGTGTTTTCAAATACAGAATGACAATTAACTTTGAGTGAGAACACTGTTATAGGTGAAGAACAGGAATCTATCCAAATCTGATCCTCAAAACACGTTTGTTGAAGTGTGCCATATTCTAAACAAAAGAGCTTTCTTAAGACATCAGAAAAAAAAGTGGTTGATGTTCATCAGGCTGGAAGAGTTTACCAAATCATTTCAAAAGAATTCGGACTCCACCAATACAAAGTGAGATTGGCAGTGTACAAAGTCAGACAATTCAAAATTACTGATTAATATTTTGTACATTGCAGCATTGTCTCAAAGCAGCTTTACAATTTTAGATTATCTATGGCCAATCCACATTTGAGCAAGTGTAAGGTGACAGTGGAATGGAAAAACTCACTAAATATTATAAGGAAGAAACATTGGGAGGGCCAAGACTTACGAAGGGACCCCACCCTTTGGGTGTCTTGAAATGAAAACAAATTATCTAGTCAAATACGTTTGTAGTAATACACTGCTTACAAAAAATTGGGGAAATTTCAAAATGAATATGAAGAGGATCCCACAAAAACTTTTAGACAATCTGATCCTTTGCATGCTTCATTACTGTCAGTGTGTTTTGGCATACACCCTACTGAACAGTCAATGTGTGGCACGCATGTCCAGTTTGACTTCCTTCTGTTCACCCCGATTATTATTTCACTTACTACTCATGATAATCGCGTTTCCATCTCATTTGCGAATTTAAACAACTTTCTTTGGCTTTTCATTTGCTTTTCTGATTATCTTGTTTAATTAAATAAAATCAAATGCTTCTTTTTAATCACTTCGTATTTATTTTGAAATATCCCCATATTTTTGTGAGCAATAAAAACAGAATTTGTATAGTTAAAAAACCCAGAAACTAACAAATAATAAGAGATATATAAAATGTTAAATAAAATAACAGTAAAAAAATATATGCATATCGGCATACTTCAGGACCCTCCACTTTAGAGAGAACTGTTACCAAAAAAACATATTAGTTTGTGGGATTTTTGGTGTGAATGAGTCTGTTTTGCTGCATCTGAACCAGGATGGCCATTATTGCTGGAATAATTCATTACAAATTATACCAGAAAATCCTAAAAGAAACTGGAGGACATCTGAGGTTTAATACAATGCGGGTCATGCAGCAAGACAGTGACCATAAGCACACTGGAATTTCTACAAAAGAATTGTTAAATGAAACTAAGGTATTGGCAAAGTGGAACAACCAAGTAATAATCGTAACATGAAATAACTTCAAATGGTTTGATGGAGGTCATGTGAGGAAACCCACCTATATTTCTGAGCGGAAGATTTTCTGTATGGAGGAATGGGCTAAAATTCCTCCTAACTGATGTGCAGTTCACAGGCACAATAGATACTAAAAGTGTAGATTCACTTAGTTTTGCTACTCTAAGATATGTTGGATTGTACTGGATTGTAAATATGGCCAAGTGTAGTATTTGCTTAACTGGGTTTTCTTTATCTGCTTTTAGAACTTGTGTGAAAACCTGATGAGGATTTATGTCAAAGGTGTAAAAAGTTCTAAGCACCTAATTTATAGATTTTTTTCTGTATTGTGGTGCTGGGGCTTTATGATGCAACTTAGTTGCAATACTAAGGTAAATGTAAATGATATACCTCTCATTTCAGGCTTCCTTCATTTCAGACACTTCATTTCCTTTTTAATTCTGTTTTTATTGATCATCTAATCATTCTGACATGAAGATTCCATTGTTTCCCTTTACTGACCACTGTTCATAACATGCTCAATGCTGTTGACTTAGAGGCTTCATCGCAAAAAGCATCCTATTATTTTATCATCCATGCATTGAAGCATTTTCACTCTGAGCTGATGTTCCAGTACCAGCTCCAGCACCAAACACTTAGATGTTCCATCTCAACATCACTCTACTGGTCTTCATGAACAGAAATCAGTTCTACCATGCCCAGGCCACACCGGAGTGCAGTAACTCCCTCCATTATTAAGTTGTCAGGAGACGATGTGCCGTCAAGTAAAGACTGCTGAGGACACAAAAATGTAAATATTTTAACTCCATTTTCATTGTTATGATATGCTTAATTTGACCATTAATACAAACTTAACTATTTCAGTTAACAACTAGGCCACCCAAGGATAGGATAGGTCCCTTTTTGAGTCTTTGAGCCAAGGTTTCTTCCTTCCACATTTAGGGAATGTTTCCTTTCCATGGTCGCCCTAGGCTTGCTCAATTTGGGATTTGCCTATTGAGATAAAATAAGATTGTAGAGCTGCTTTGAGACAATGCTCCATTGTAAAAAAAAAAGTGATGTATAAATAAATTTGACTTGACTTGACCTTCTTATCAGATTTACATTTGTAATATGTCAGAGGTTTTCTAAAACTTGGCTAACGTTCATTCTCACCCCTGTCACATTATATTGATTGAGGAAACAGCAGAGAAGCTGAAAGATGAAGATTATCCATCATCTAATGCCTAATCCATGAGCCTTATGCTGCATCATTAACTTCTGTATTCAAGATGACATGAAGCAGGCTACGAAAAAGTTTCAGTACTATCTTCCTTAATGAATAACAGCTCCACGACGGCAGCAAAGGGCGCGTGGAGTGGATATCAGGCAGCTTCCCAGCTCATTTTGAAGAAGGTTTACAAGCCAAGCTGCAAAATATGACTTTAATAATGGTTACAAATGGCACGGTTGTTGTCTGGATAGGAGTGCGGTACTGACACTGCTGCTTTGCAAGGAAAATAACTGTTCCTAGGCCAACCACCCTTGGCAAACGGAATGTGAAAATGCTTGCGGCGCGTCAAATGCTGGCACCACTGAAAGCCGGCTCCATAAACCCAGGATTAAACCACTGTCTCAGTAGTTTTGCCTCTATTTAGTATTAGAAGCAATGGAGGAGCTGTCTTGGCAGTATTCAGAGCTGTGGCCATATCGAGGTGAGTAGGCGTACGATGGCACCAACCATGTCTGACAATATTCAGACAGAGCTCTGTGATGAGCTGACTCTTCTTTGACTCAATCTTCTTTCTAAGGCTCATGTTTGGTGAGTATTCGTACAGAGTTGTAGAGAAGAGACATAGAGTTGCTTTACCTTGTGCTAAATTTAGGGTATGTTAAAAAGATCACAGTTTAATTGAAAAAAAATAAAGATATAAATAAACTGCACTGACAGTCAACCACAGCAGATTAGTCCTTTTATCCATGACCTGTCCTGAAATTTCTAATTTTAAACTAAATGACTTCCTTTAACTGCATTTTCCGTTTCTTAAGGTTATCCGGTGGAAATACCTGGATTTTTGCATTTCTCATAAATTGTGCCATGACGTTCATCCAAATAAAAAAAATACTATCCAATATAAACAAACAACTGTACTTTCCATGTATTTTCCGCATTATAATTACACGTCTTGGCTCAGGGGCATTTTTTCAGCTAATGCTGTAGTTAAGAGCGTTAGAGCCAAGTCCTTGTCAAAACCAAGCCTAAAGTATATAGCCTAAAATGATTAACTGTCAGTCAACCTGAGGCATTGTAACTTTTGGAAGCAAATGATGGTTTTCCCTACTTCTCTTAAACTTCATCAGAAATCACTACATCGAAAAATGAATATAGCAACAAAATCTATTCTACTCCTCTTTATTATAAAATATGAAAAATGTGTACTAAATGTGAAAACATAATATAATATTTACATCATGTATTAGAAATGTATGATAATGATAATTCCAGATTGTGTGTGAGAAATGCACACTTAAAGACTCAACAAGACTGGACTTGAGTATTAAAGCATTAGCTTTAGCGTCTATCTTTCTCAGTGTTGGGAACGGATTGCTGTTGCAAAGATGGGGGACAATTGCCAAAAGACATTCCCTTCCTCAGACATAGCCAATCGTGCCTGCATTTGATGTTTTAAACCTGAGAATGATAGGCATGAGAAGAAGGGTACGTCCCTAAATCATTTTGAACAGGAATGAAGAAATTATTATGATCATAATTATTAATATTATTTTTATATATTAATATATACACTACTCACAAAATTTGGAGACATTTAATTATGGGATATTTCATTTTGAGGTATTTCCTAATTTTGTGGGCTATTTATTGCTATTACTACTACTACTACTACTACTACTACTTCTAGTACTACTATTACTAATAAGCAGTAGTAGTACAAGGTACATGAATTGAAAACACTTAAACAGTTATAATGGTTAGGGCACCACAGTTGAGTTCTACATTTGGACTCCATCATATTACCATATATTTCCCCATGTCTGTGTGGGTTACCTATAAATATTCTGGTTTCCTCCCACATTCCAAGGTAATTTGCCATCTCTAATGTGTCCCTGTGTCTATGTGTGTGCATGTGCCATGAGATGTGTCGATTCCTGCCCCACACTGTGCTGCTGGTTAGGCCCTGACTTCCCATGACCCTGGATTGTAATAAGAGGGTTTGAAAATAATTTTGCTTCATCCTCATGTTCCTTCCTTGTAAGCTATGGCCTTTTGATTCAGGCCTCCTGACTTTTCATTGGTTCAGGTTTTCCACTATGGCCAACAAATCTTTCAGTGTTACTTCCTCTACCCTTTCAAACTCTGTAAACTTCATCTGTTCGCACTTCTGTTTCTCTACCAGTCATCAAATCTCAGCTAAAAACCTACCTTTTCTCTAAATACACTTACTCCCTCTGATATTCACTCTCTTGTTTAATTTCGTTTTATTTATTTTATTTTATTTCGTCTGCTATTGTGAATTAACCTTGGGTGCTCTATTAGAGTAACATTATTATTATTATTATTATTATTATTATTATTATTATTGTTGTTGTTGTTGTTGTTGTTGTGTGAATGAATCAGTGAAATAAATTGCACAGATTATACATTATTATTTATTAATCTTGTTCATCATATCTATTGAAGACCCACCAACCATAACCACTTGGCAAGCAAAGTCCACAATTCTGGACAGGCTGGACATCCATCCATGATTCAGCACGGAAGAAATGAAGAAATGCCTTAAAATACCATGTAAGGTGTTGGTTTCTTGGTAACACCTCCACGATGCACCTGTAAAAGCAGGCAGGCTAACCTTACGCTTGTACCACCACCACACAGTTAGTACCGTAGATTTCTTTCTTCTGTGTGCTTGCATAGAGCTTTTGTATTACACTGAGGTGCCCCCACACATAAAACATGCTCCAATTGCATTAATGTAGCTTTTAAATGCATACCAAATTTTTCCCAGGCCAGACTAAAAAAAGTTATGTGAAACTCTAAGTACTCTTTAAATCAGTTCTTCCAGTTAATGAGATGAAATTGTATTGCTGAACATCAGTAAAAAGCAGTTCAACAACAGAAAACATCAGAATGTCCCATATGCTTCTCTTGCGCAAAGGTGACAAGCGGCTACAGGGAACGATCTTGCTTTAAAGGAGGATCTATACAAAGGTCATTGTATCAAGGGTTCAAATACTTTTCTCCAGAAAGATAGTGAATGATTAATCCACAGGTTTATGAATGCATATATGCAATTGTTTGCGTGTTATTCGTTGAGAAAGCAGTATAAATTCATGATCAGACCATATTAGTAAGTGATGCAGAAATCTGGGTAAATCCAATGCTTACTTGCAACTGCGGTTTCTACATAGACTAATTATTTTAATGCTGACACGCCACACCGAAATAAAACAATGGTATTCTGTGCTGTACCAGATGGAGCTTTACAGCACTTCAAAACGTAACACTTTGATTTTACGACGTCTTTCATTGTCACATGACGTTGAGAATACCGACAAACCCAACTCTCCCCACATAGCCCCTCCTCCATTGCTCCCAAGCCCCCTCAGTGCAACACAACCCCTACTAACACACATCTTGCCAACAGATGTGGCAAGACAGCAGAGACAGACACTTCAAAGCACCCGATCGTTGACCTGCTGCACACGCTGACGCCAACTGTAAAAAGGCCCGGATGTTGGTTGGGGAAATTATCAAATTGTCCAAAATAACTGCTAACCAGCCACCTCAGATGAGACGAAAATGCCTATATTGCTCATCGCCCAATGCCACTGTAGGCAAAAGTCATGGTGGGAGAGCTGACAGATTCAGAGAGTTTTCTGGCTTGGCACAGCAACTGACTTTATTAAAGTAAAATATCTGCTGAGTGATTTAAAGATCTGGTTTGGGGAAAATCCAGCCTATCCAAGTTTTCCACGTACTTCAAATCAGCCACAACAGGTGTTCGAGGTCTATTCTGCACTGTGGTAAGAGTCGAACATAAATACCAATTCATTACCAGTATTTACAACGCAAACTATCTGCCATGATCACCTTGCCTAAATCAACGCTTTAGACCTGCTTCATAAAACATCAGAATTTCAATTTGTTAGGTTTTAAATCAAATATATTATGCTGATGGCAAAAATCTCTACGGACCACAGTTCTTAGTTAAGCATTGAGCTTTTAATGATGCAGTGTCACAAACCATGTAATCAGGTCTTATTTTTACTGAATTAATAACGCAGTTCAGTTTGTGGTCACATGCGGTTTCCATTCATATGATCAAGCGCTTCCATTACTTGTTAGCGACATTATTAAAGTTTTTGTGTAAGCGGATCTCACAATTTTGGTTTAATATGTGTTGCTGTAACCTTTCCATAAAAGTCCACAATTAAAAGCAACAAGAGACGTGTCCTGACCGAAAATCCAATGCCTTTGTGGAAAGTGTTTTTTCCTGCTCACAGTGGTGTGTGTATATGTATTAGGAAGTGCACAGTAAGAAGCCCAGCTGCTGCTTTTCGCGCAAGTCTCCCTTGCAGAGATATTATTTATATGTTTAAGTCACATAATGAGGTAACGAGATAATTCATTACTGCTGTGGCAGAGATGTGATGCGATGTGAAAGCGGACGACTGTTGCAGATGAGTGATAGTCCACTGGGTCTTGATCTCTCCCAGAGTTTTCCCATGGACATGAAATGCATTCTCTCTTACCCAGAGTGAATTGTATGTGAATGTGTGCGTATGGTGTGGGAGGATAACATGGCGAATGTCCCAATCTGCCACCTCTGGGGACCAGGGCCTTAACGTTTGCAATTTGGAAAAGGGAATCTGCCACAAAAAAAGTTCATTAATGACTGTGAGGTCCGCTCAGCCCTGGATCCCAGATGGGAACCATGAGAATGCCGCTTCTCTTCTTGTTAACTTTGTCATTTTCGTGCTTTTGTTCTCAGCAGCTGCACTGTGGCTTCTCCTTTGTTGCTGAAAACTCACACAGCCCTTTACTAAGCTCTCATGCAACAGGACTTATTATATGATATATCATACACAAAGACGTAATTCATATAGCAAAATATGAACCGGGCTTACCCATTCTTGTTTTTGTATACATGTTTATGCCAACTACAGAGATTATGATAGCAATATTATTGATTTATGTTCTTTTTTTCTGCACTCAATGTCCCGTCACTTTGTAGTTCAAAATTACAGACCGTAGTCCGTCACTTTCTGCATGTTTTATTTGTTGTCCCACAGTAACCACACTGTCACTGCTGGACCTAAAGTAGTCCACCAATCGAAAATGTCCATCCATCATCATCCTATAGACAGCATCATCTGAACACTGACTAATGATTAGAGGATCTGTGCCCGTTCTGTGGGGGTACTGACCATTAAAGAACAGAGTTAAGAGGATAAACAAATGTATCTAGAGAATCAGAAGGACTACAGTCTGAAATCACAGAACTACAAAATATTTTTGTATGCATTTCTGTTATTTAGCAGACGTCCTTATGCAGAGCGACTTACAAGCAATACAGTTTTTTTTTAAGCAGTGGTGGGTTAAGGGCCTTGCTTAATGACTCAACTGTGGCAGCTAGGCAGAGGTGGGATTTGAACCGTGGACCATCAGGCCCAGAGTACCTTAGCCACTAGGCTACCTAAGTATAGAAAGTCAAACTAATGAAATGGACACCAAGTGTAGAAAAAAGGGGTTGTACCCAATCTGTGATTTGTGAGTGTATAGTTCAGATTTAGTAAACTTATTAATACTGATAAATCAGAGGATTTGTAATCAATCTTCAGTTTTCAATAAATGAAACTTTATCACTTTATAGCAAGTTTTTAAAACAGTTACACTTTTCCAATCCTCGCCACTAGAGGATTTTTTTAATTATTTTTTTTATTAATGCCTCTGTTACTATCACAACTTACAGCCATCCATTCAGTAACTACAGACATATATAAGCAATAAGGTTTAGAATTAAAGCCAGATATGGGCCAAATTAGACTTATCCTTTCTATTACAGGGACATTTCTAGTCAGGTTTTGTTAGATTAAAATAAGACAGCTGCCATTATGTTCCCTTCTAGTCCTGATCTAAGTCTCCTAAAACAGAAACACATTTTCAATATCTCCCAGCTGTCCCTCAAAGACTGAGCTTGCTGGAAGTCCAGGCCTCTTGCCAGTGTCAACTAGTTCTATATGTAATAAGAATTGTCAGTGGTTGCCATATGATTGGCATTAGATCCTGAGATGGTGCAGGCTATTCTGATGTCAACACACCCATCATGGCTGCCAGCGCTGAAGGGCGAGGCCACTGGCCACCCATAGTTTTGGGAGGCCTGGCTACTGGTTGCTGTAAATGAGCTCAGCTTTCTTTTATGCTGTATGACAATTCCACCGAAGTAAATAGATTAGAAACAAGTGTATATTTTGTATAGAGTAATAGAACCGCACATATGGTTGGTGGTGGATCATTCTGATCATTTTTGCAGTGATGCTGGCGTGGTGGTGGTGGTGGTGTGTTTGTGGGTGTTCAGCTGGTATGATGACAAAGCAGTGCTGCTAGAGTTTTACAACACTTCTCACTCACTGTCTTTATGTATTTATTAGAAACATTGAACATTTTGCCTCACCTTGTAGATCAGAGACAGTAGATTATCTATTGTTACACAGTTTGCGGTCCCCACATGATTCTGCCTACAGAATGCTGGTGGTTGGACATTTTTGGACTATATTCAGTCCAGAAGTGACACTAAGATGGGTTAAAACATCAGCAGCGCTGATGTATCTGATCCACTCACATTAGCACAACACCCACGACCACAGCATCTTCACCGCGTTAGTGCCTCTGCAGAGCTGAGAATGATCCACCACCCTATTACTATCTATTCATGGCCCTTGTTGTTAGAAAATAGAGTATATGGGACTAACAAAGTATGTAGAGAAACAGTTGGACTATAGTCTGTAATTTCAGAACCGTAAAGTACAGGTACTAAAATCCTAAATAATGAATAAGCAGTAGATCAACTGAAAAACATAGAATGTTGAAAACTTGCACAGTTCTGTACATTTCAGAGTTTAGTATTTAAGTGTTTGCTATGCCCCATTGAATAAACCCAATTCAGCATTTATGAATGAAGTTGATTATAGAGAAAGCCAAGCATTTATCGACGTCAACTTGTGGGATTCGTGTTCTTTGTAGAATTTTAAGAAATTAACTTCACTCACGTCTTGTGATTGAAGTTTCTAAACTATGTTAGAAATATTATAAATTACAAACTAATACAAATCTCCAAATTTTGAGCTGCAGACCTAATTGTACAGCACAATTGCAAAAAGCTTACAAGGATGTTTGTTTGCACTGTTGATGCACTCCAAGTATGTAACACATGCCCCCAAAAGGTCCGGTGATCTTAAATAAACCCAGCACGTGGAGCACTGAGATGTGGAAACCTACCACTGCTGAATGAGAGGTAATCTGGTAAATACACACAGAAACCTGACACTGTACACAGCCCATAATGATTTTTTGAACACCAGTGCATGGACATTGGCCTCGAATTCTAATGAGACCAGGGAACTGAGACGGCTGGTCTCAGTGCCAGTGACCCCGAAATGCAACTCTCCAACAGGCAGACCTTACCTTGCCAGAGATGACCAGCACTGGGAGACAGTGTTCTTCCTCCTGAGTGACTCTGTGTCATGTTAAACCAGTTCTGTGTACATATCCTTTCAAGCCCCTTTTCATGACACAAACCATTACGCTATTATGGAGTTTTGATATTGACTGCAATACTCTTAGTTATGCGTCCAACATTGCACAGATTATTTTGGTAAGAGAAAATGAGTGGGAGTATGAGCAAATAGTAGTAGTTCACACACAGTTTTCTCAAACCACCACCCCCTGTGTGCTGCTGACACATCACGGAAACCCTGTGGCCTCTTGTAAAAAGCCAGCAACATGGCTCTGCTAACAGTAAACCATCCACAAAACACACAAGCTGCACTTTCCGCCAGCACACAATCACTGTACATCTTTAATTACCTTCGTAAAATAAATGGAAGCAGTAAATTACCCGGGGTGCGTGAATGTGTTCTGTGCATATGCCCTGGTGTGCCATATGCACATCACTGCATTTCAAGGCCACACAATAGCTGATGCGTTTCAGCCTACTATGGTAGGGGGCACATAACAATGAACTCGTTGGTGTAGCTTGTTGTGGAGTTGGTCGTGCCAGATTTTCTTGTATTAAACGCATTAAAAAGCCTCGTATAAACTATTTTAGGCCCTGAGGCTGGAGCTGTGTAGAACCTAGCAGGAAAGAGAGAGAGAGACAGAGAGAGAGAGAGATAGAGAGAGAGAGAGAGAGAGAGAGAGAGAGAGAGAGAGAGAGAGAGAGAGAGAGAGAGAGAGAGAGAGAGAGAGAGAAAATATGCTCAGTGGATTTGAGTGCTGGCCAGTTCTCTCCTGCTGATTGTTACACTTCCATAATTATACCCAGATGTTCATTAATGAGTTTTAGTAGACAGCTGAGAGAAAGAATAGAGACAAATAGCTGTAGTATGTGATCGTTCTCTGGCTGGTGCCCACGGTTCCGAGCACCTCTGGTACTCGAACAATTGGTGCCATCAGAGGGTCTCCGGTGCCAGACGTCCATAGCAACACTTCTGTTTACTCACACATCTGCCAGCAGCTGCCTGAGAAAAACGTGTATTTTGCAGAAATGCAAGCAAATAACCCACTCGAATCCAGTGGTGGTGTAAGAAAGCTTGGACATGGTTTCACAATGCTTTATTTATCAAGCAAATCAGAGAATGACTAAATTCAATAACACAACAATATGGTAGCACAGCAACCATGGCTGCCAAATCAAGAACACTGTACTTTCGAGAAGAGCAAATATGGAAGGTCAGGGATTTATGGGGTGGCATTAAAGAACTGCATGCAATAATGTCAAACATTCCGGATACATTAATTATAATGTAATTTTGTAAATGGAGGAGATTTAAATGTTAATTTTCAGTGCATTTGCTGCTTGAGCGTTTTCTGATTATTTTAGGTTGCATGCCCAGGTCTTGTTAAAGAAACCACCACGAGCTGCCATATTATGTTGAGGGTTGCCAAAGCTAACATATGGGCACAAAGGTAAATATATATATATATAGTTATGCGTTCTTGTTTTTGGATATGTTCTTCCATTGTAAACTTAATTTATCTTAACTATATCTGTATAGTACACCCCTCACCTTCTGTAAATATTTTATTATACATTTTAATGGGACAACACTGAAGATAAGACACGTTGATACAATGCAAAGTAGTCAGTCTACAGCTTGTATAACTGTAAATTTGCTGTGGCATCAATGTAACTCAGCACACAGTCATTCATGTCTTAACAGGTAGGAACAAAAGTGAGTAATCCCCTAAGTGAAAATTGTGACCAATATGTCAATATTTTTTGTGGCCACCATTATTTTCCAGCACTTCCTTAAGTCTCTTGGGTATGGAATTCACTAGAACTTCACAGGTTGCCCATGGAATCCTCTTCCACTCCTTTATGACAGAGCTAGTGGATGTTAGAGACCTTGCACTGCTCCACAGATGTTCAATAGGGTTTAGGTCTTGAAACATGCTTGACCTTTACCTTCTGTTTCTTTAGCAAGGCAGTAGTCGTCTTGGAGGTGTGTTTGGGGTAGTTATCATGTTGAAATATTGTCCTGCGGCACAGTTTCCAACGGAAGGGGTTCATGCTTTGTTAAACCACCCTGTGGTCTTGACCACCATGCAGCAGCTTAGTTTAATCTTTATGTAGAGCAACAATTGTTTTTATCTTTTTTATTTTTTGCTATGAGGTGCAATATTTAGAGTACAGTGACCAGCATGAGAGAGTGCGAGAGCGCTAGCACCAAATTTAACACACCTGCTCCCCAATTCAAAACCTCAGACTTTCTTACACTAACGAGTCACATGATACTGGGGATGGAAAATTGTTAATTGGGCGCAATTTTGACATTTTCACTTAGGGGTGTACTTACTTTTATTACCAGCCATTAATTGCTTTGTGTTGCCCAGAACATTGAAAAAAAATAAGACAATGTTCCTTGTCACACTGCATTGTTTGTTTCATTGTTTGGGGAATTTTTTGTTGACCTTGTGGACTTTGGGGTGTTGACCTGACCTTTAAATTCCAACATCCCAAACGATTATCTGTGGGATATGCTGGAATAGCAAGTCTGATCCACTGTGGCAACATCTGACAGCTTACAGTTCCTGTTACTGTCTTGGTGCCAGATACCTCAGTCCACCTTTAGAGGTCGTGTAGAGCCCATGTCTGGGTTGGTGTAGTTCAGAAGCAGGTAGATGGCCAAAAGTGTATGGCTGATGGAAATAATGTTTTGTCCAAGACCTGATCGTAGACAAGAAATTAAACAAGGAATAGAATATCTGTCCTGAGCTTAGTGACTTTTAATGCCACTTTGCAGTAAGTGGAGGTTTATTGAATTTCTGCTCTGCTAGAGCCCCAACTGGAATAATAAATCACGCATCATAATCTACCCATCAGCTTGACAGTCTGGGTTTGGCAGCTGTCAGAGGAATGCTACAGTTTGCTAACACTGTGCAAACAATATAGTTTGGTTTCAGTGGCTAGCAGGAACAAGGAGGCCAAATTCATATTAATAAGATTGGGTTTGGATGTGATGTGGGGTGTTGGATGTCCAGGCACTTTAGACTACACAGTGTATTTTCCATTTAAAAGGCTGAGGTTTAAAATCATACTATCATTACATTGCCTACAATCATTTCCAGTAGTCCAACTACACCAGGCAGCCCATATAAAAACATTTCACAACAAAGCCAATGTAATGAAGTCATAATTGGAACCAGTCTTTTACATACTCGAACAAATACAGACTATTTATTGGGAAAGTTCTTCAAGTAATTAAAGCAAATTTTATTTCTCTTTAGCAAGAGAAAGCTAGCATATCTGAAAGCTATTTGATATCTGAGACTGTTTCTCAGTGAGGAGTTTTCTGGATGTTTTCACCGTTAGACCAGTCAGACAGAAAACTTCCCTTATGTCTGTCTGAGTTAATCACACACACATACAGATCAAAGACAAGACATATGCGGCAGATTTAAAATGTATGACCCCAAATTTGGGAGCCCTTTGGAAATATATACACTCACCAGCAAATGTTTTGGCTACACCTATTCAACTGCTCATTAACACAAATATCTTGTTAGCAACTCAATACATTTAAGCATGTAGATATGCTAACAATCTGGTCTGAAGGTTTCTGAAATTAGAATTTACAACTGCCTTGTATAATTCAGGTAATTCAGGTTGCCCTTGCTGGGGCAGCAGCATTGAAGGGATCTTTTTGGGGACCCCATCTGAGCATTGTTCAAATACCCCAGTAGCACAACACACCATATCCCAAAGCTCAAATCAGCTCAAACTGCTCTCTTGAATATGATAATGAGTTCACTGTACCCCACTGGCATCCACCTTCACCATGACCTCACTTCAGTATGGGAGATTTGCATCATGGATGTGGAGCCAACAAATCTGCAGCATCTGTGTGATGCTATCTTTTCAATGTAGACCAAAATCTCTGAGGACTGTTTCCATTACCTTGTTAAATTTATGCCACAAGGAAATAAGACAGTTCTGAACACAAAAAGGGGTTACTAATTAGGTGTAGGTAATAAAGTGAACAATGAGTATATATGTATACATTTATATACAAGAGGAGTTTAGAGGAAAAACAAAAAGCTGGAAAGGCCATGTGTATTTAATAACTAGTATACAGGCTTGAACAACTGTATTTCGTTCAAGCCATAGCTTCTTAAGTGGATTAAGGTCTGTAGTCTGACTTGGCTGATCCACAACATTTCCTCCTATTAAGCACACTGTTGCTGATTTACTTGTGTTTTGAATTTTCATTATTGCTCCATTTAGCACTTATTCACTCAGCTAATGCACAGCTACCCTAAGATGCTATTAAATTAAATTACACTATTAGTAGTATGTTATTAAATTACTTTTTTTTTTTCAAACTGAATATTCAACACTTTCAAGCTGTCTAACTTCAATATTGAGATGAGGGTTTGGTGTTGGTGTGCCTTTATTTCCCTCTAATCATAGCACTGTGAACTAAAAGTCTGGAACTGTCTGCTAAAAGTCTGGAATCGATTTGTGTTATTTATACAGAGTAAGGTACATATGCTCGCAGGACCAAAAACCAGTCACATGTACACACACTACCTGCCCAGAGGACCACACCCACTCAGTTACACGCTCTGAATCAGTGTACCAATTGTACACTGGGCCAATTGTACACCTGTTTCTCATCACACCTGCCTATTTAAGCTCCTTTCTCACATTTCATCCCTGCTGATTTATTTGGTTAACCCTCCTTATTGTCAGTCATCACGATTTGCTTTCAGACCCATATTCCACACATTGAACAAGACATTTACTGTACCCCCTCTTCTCAATCTAGGAATCCCCTTGTATAACCCCTCCAGGTATTTATATCCTGATCATCCTCATACAGCACCTCCTACAGGAGCCTGAAGTTACTACCACCTTAATCATGGAAGGTCACTAATTTTGTTCTCATAGACATTCTCTATTTGTCTTTCTGAGAAATGTTATGTGTAGATTAATTACATGTTTTTGTGTGTTATTAAATGTGTTAGCATTACATTAACATGACACCACCAGCAGCAGTCTGAACTATGAAACATACCCAGTGTGGTCTTCTGCTGCTGTAGCTCATCTGCGTCAAGGTTTGACCTGTTGTCAACTCTTCTGCATGCCTCAGTTGTGATGAGTTACTTTTGCCGTTCTGTCAACTCTGAAGCCAGTCTGATGATTTTCCTCTGATCTCCGGCATCAACAATGTATTTTCCCCCAGCTACATGCCGCTCACTGAATATTTTCTTTTTTTCAGACCATCCTCTGTAAATCATGGAGATGACTGTATGTGACAATCTCAGTATATCAGCAGTTTCTGAAATGCTCAGACCAAAGAGTCTAGCTCCAACAACCATGCCTCGTTCAGAGTCAATTAAATTACTTTGTACCCCATTCTGATGCTCGGGTCGAATTTTAGCAGTTCGTCATGACCATGTCTACATACCTAAATCCTGATTGGACATCTGTGTTAACAAGCAGTTGAATCAGTGAGTGTAAGTCTTCATCTAGATCATTTCTACAGCAAGGGATTTGAAATTCTGGGAAATTTGATTTAATTAAGTTCATCATATTTTGGTCTTCCTTTCATTTTTAAAGGTATTGCAGGCCAGAATAGTCTCACCATTGCATGGGATCACATAGATCTGCAAATTAAACTCTTTGCAGATGGACGACTCAGGGGTCATGGACAGCATTCAAGATACAAATGCAAGGCAGCATGATCAAACATAAGAGAATGTGACCACATGCACAAGGATGAAAGCGCCATTAGATTTGCTTTGAGTCCAGTCCAAGTCTAGGGGATGCCTCTGACCTCTAATCATCCTCAGGCTGACCTGTGCCCTGTGGTCCTTAATGTCAGCCGCTCAGATTGGATGTTTATATTCCTGCCATGTGCCCAGCCTGATTAAATGAAGTGTGCTTTTTGAGTTAAAGAAAGGGAACCACGTGCACTTGCTGAGATTTTACCATCTCCTACCTAATTACAAATGAGTTATACATAGTCCTAATTGGTCCTAATGGCACAATCCACTTTTGAACATATGCACCAAAAGCGCGTCCAGTAGAACTCCAGTGTGTCTCGTCCTACACATTTCAGAACTGTAAGCCATTTCACATGGTAATTTGTCTTTGTCAAGTAATAAATACTGTAGTTCCTGGGTATTAGTTGCCGTTTTAGGAACCATGTTGCATTTGGCCAGAGGAATGTCCTTTGGTGGTATTGCACATAATGTATCATGCGTGCTTATTGGCTTTGCTATGAGGGAACCACCTCGTATGATTAATGAGGCTACACTACATTATGTTCATGAGCTATTTCTGGCTGCCCAATTTTAGAGAGCAAATCTGGCACTGTCACTGAGGTGTTGGGTGATCTTGTGGCTGTGTTCCTATCCATTTCCCTAGATAGATCTCTCTATTTAATAAAAGATCATGACTGGTTTGTGGCATGTTATTTTAGTCAGTGGCAAAGTCTTAACAGAGATGGCTCTGGCATGAAATCATGCTCGTCTTACATACATTTTTCTCTCTATCGTGCAATCCAGTCAGACAGCATTTATAAATATACTACTCACAAAAATGAGAGGATGTTTCAAAATGAAATGCCCCTTAATGAAATATCCCCAGAGTCCTTGCCATTGCAATACACAAGAAAACACATTCAGTAGTTGTTCTATTCCTGTGCCGTGCCTGTGTGTACCTGCTACACTTTCATGTTTATTTCTTAACTTAGTCCCATAACACAGAAAAACAGATCCAATATTTGGCTTTGGTTCATTGTAGACCTTTGGGTTAAGGCATCAAGGCTTGCACTATGACCATAAGCTTTTCTTAATGTATGTCCGCTTGCTTTAACCATCTGGAGTCCATGCATCTGCCCATGTCTCCAGCAGTCCTTCGTACTCCAATGAGGTGTTTTGCCTTTAAAGCGTCCAAATAATTGGCCCCCAGACGGATCAAAGATCTGAGTCTGCCTATAAAATTTCAACTTTTGTTTTGGTTGATGTAACAGGGATCTCTCCCATAGATTTTTATTAAATAGTGTTAAAGGATTACTATGTGCTTAAACCAATTCCATTCTAAATAGTTATTAATATAATATAATATAATATAATATAATATAATATAATATAATATAATAT
>JAUZST010048757.1:0-25207 GCA_034779995.1 Parotocinclus haroldoi | reverse complement strand
CACCTCCCGCTGGTTTTGCTCTTATCAGCACAACTTTTCGGATTTCCTGACCTTTGATAAAAGCACCAATTCTCCCGAGGATCCCAAAAATCCTCCCGTATCTCGCTGACCCGCTTTGTATCCACTCTAAGTGGCGACTCGTGGCTTCTTTTTCTTATTCGCTCTCTCACGTCCAAATAAGGGAATAACATTACACGTATATAATAGGTCCCATTAAGTGGATTCCATTGTATAATTATCCCTCCCTAGATTAAAATGCAACCAGAAAATGACGTGTTTAGTGTGATCTCCCCTTACACTTGATCCATAGTGGCATTTGGCAGGTTCAGCGTTGGGGTGCCGAGTTGACCTGTTTACAGTTTGAAGGTTCTTGATGACCAATGGTCTTTTTGGAAGGGTAGCAGAAGATAAACATTTTCTGAATGGGATCAGGGGGAAATGGCAAAGATAAGCCAAAGCTCACGAAGATTGGAATGAAGATCAGTGGAGAACTGGATGCCTTTTTATAGCTGTCCGCTCTGCCCTGACCTCAAGGCATATGAAAAATATTGAATATATATACAAATTATATATACACTGCTGCTCACAGGAATTGGGGATATTACAAAATGCATAGGAAGCCATCAAAAAGAGATTTGATTTTATTTCATTAAACAAGATCGTCAGGAAAGCAAATGCAAATTCAGAGAAGGTTCTGAAGGCAAAAGTGGGTCCAACCCCATGCTGACAGGGTGTACCTAATAAAGCGAGTTTATAAAAAAAAAGCAAAAGTCCGAATAAAAAGGGAGTGATTAGAGTTGAACTGGCTGCGGATGTCAGAACATGAGTCAAGGACGCAGCGGGTGCCCGATGTTAGTACAATACAAAACTGCACAATCATGCTGGTGCTCAAATAAACAAGACGCACAAATAGAAATGAAACGATGGAATATTCACGAGTCATTGGTTATACCGTTTAAAACGAATACAACAAACTAGGGAAAAAAAAACCCAGAAGAGCTGATTTAGTCGAGGTGAACGTTCCTCAGATACATTTATAAAAATTCAGGTTGAACAAAAAATAGAATTCATTTCGGGTGATTTTAATCCCTGTCTTTAATCCTGTCTTTTAGAAGTATCTGTATTTTCTACACAAACCTCATGGCACTTGAAGCTATTAACTCTTAGCGCCCATTGTTTTTGACCAATCCCTGTATGTTTTACAAGAATGACTAAAACTCCTCTGCTGTAAAACAGAAAGAGGTGTGTGTGTATCACTGGGATACAGCGTCGCTCGGCACTCAACACAACAGCAAAGCTAATTACTAGGCTTAAAGCTTTAGTTTACTGATGAAACCATAGCGAAGGAATTTGTGCTTAAGAACCATATCATTATGTCTGAACGACCACGGTCGTTCATTGTTGGACCTCCATTTGAGTTCCGGTGCTTTGGTTATTGCCGTTCTCACGCTGCTCATGCTGCTGCTCCTTTACTAAACGTACCGACTCGCCCGCTGTAACGGTGGAAAGCGATGACGTCATAACTGGAATAGGAAAAGCGTGCTGACGACGACCTGAAATTTGAAAGATCTTGGCTGGGCATCTTAAGTTTTGCATCTATGCAGCTCTTTCTGTTTACATTCGAAAGAGTAAAGAGGTTAACGCCGGGCCGAATGCAGGAAAAAAAGAAAACGGCGCTGAGGGAACGAAGACTTGACATTTACTGCTTTAGACAAGGGGTTTAAATAGCAGCGCGTGCCATTATGGAAATCAGATGAGATGAAACGTTTTCAGTATTTTTTTTCTTTTGTTCAAACATTCGTTTGCTGTTATAGAGATCTTTTTGTCTTAAAGTCATAAAACCTGGCGGGTTGTGATGTCACATTAGTCATAACTATACCGACTATGACATGTGATCTTTTTACTGGTTGTGCTATGACTGCTGATCACATTTGGGCGTTAACATCAAAGGATGTCTTTAGTGCACTTTAAGTATTACCCATTTAGAAAGATATGATCTGTTTTTCTAATGTGAAAGTGAAAGTAGTTCATATTAAATGAAATATTCAATAATAAGTGTCTTTCTCACTTGAGCGGTACGGAGGGTAAGTTCATTAGAACCTCGGTGCCTTTGGACTGGCCGAAAACTCCACAGGCAATTAGCCCTGTCTGAAGAAGGGAAGGTCATGGGAAGCGGCATCTCCCTGGCGCCGTCACATCTTTCCCATAGGCAGGAATATTTCAAAATGAAAATAGAGAAATTGTCTGATAAATCGTCACCCCATGACTGATCGGCTTTCAGTAGCTCTGTTGTTCGCTAGTACAGTATTCGGGGCCAGTAAAAATGGAAGCTTCTCAAATGGCACTGGTGACACACAGAGGCCTTTTTAAAGGCAATTAGACCATAACAAGGGGTGTCTGCAGCCTCCCTTCTGCATGCCATTGGTGAGCTGGGCCCCTTTTTCCAGAGCAGACTGTTTCGAGAATTAGCATGGACAGGATTCGGGGAAGCTTGGGGACTCTCTAGGTTGGATAAATTGCTCCGTGAAGTACGTATACACACTATAGTCTTTTATAACTCCGTCACCACGAGTGTTAAACAGAGCCTTAAATCCACGTGGCTTATTCTCCAGCAGGTGAAATGGGGCAAAACTGTAAAGATTCTATGACGGAATATTGTAGATGGGATTAAGAATGGGAAGTCTCTAGAGAAACCTGTTCGAATCACTCCCTGAAATGAACTGTAGCAGTTGTAGTTCATGTACACTGTGCGGTCGTCGCTCTGGGAGATGGTGCTGGTATTTGGGGGCCTCAAAACAGAAATCACGTGACATCTGCTGACTACAGGCGAATGGATATAAGACAGAGAGCCTGAAAGGGACAGAGAGACAGACTGAGGAAGAAGGAGTGAGAGAATAATACTTCCGTTCAGACTCTTGGCATAAAAACCTCACTGTCAAAGTAAAGTTTTGTTGAACTCCAAGACTTGTCTGAATGAACCTTTTTGATTATATGTGTTAGTATGTGGGTCACCCTGTATGTCCTGGCTAGTGGTTAAATTACTGGGACCAGATTCACCAAAGCTTTCTTAAGAAATGACTTCATAAAAATGTTCTTAAATGCAATTCTCAAAAAAAAAAAAAAACAAACAAAAAAAAAAACGGATGAATCTTAAGTCAATCTTCATTGTTTTCTTATGTTGGTTAAGTTGCATTTCACAGCTTTTAATGTACTGCTTACAAAAATTTGGGCATATTTCAGAATAAAATATCCAAAGACGGGGTATCCCCTAATTTTTGTAAGCAGTGCACATGGGAGAAAACATTTCAAATTTGAGAATCAAACCAGAGAACATCAAACCAAGCAACAGCCTTTTCCTTTTTGCCTTTTAACGATCACCTTTACTTGAAGGTGTTTCCCATAACTAAACTGTTTACGTTTGGTAAACGTAGATGCTTCCCTTGTCCAATCACAGTTGCCGTAAACTTTACATTTACAACTTACAGCTCATACAGTCTTACAGTTCAAACAATCTGGGGTTAAGGGCCTTGCTTAAGGACCCGACTGTGGCAGCTTGGCAGAGGTGGGATTTGAACCCTGGATCATCAGGTCCAGAGTCGAGTAGCTTAACCGCTAGGCTACCACAGTCCCTTTTAAGAATTTCAGAACATAAAGTTTACATATTTCCATGCTTTTAAAATTGTTCTAAAGAAAAGAGTTAAGAAGCAAATAAGACCTCTTATTTATATATATATATATTTTTTTATTTATTTATTTTTTATTTTTTTATTTATTATTTTATATATATCTATTTTTTTTCGTAAAGTTAAGAAAAAAACACTTTTAAGAATATTTGCTTTCTAAAGACATTGTTGTGAGGATGGTCCGTCAGCACCTACGATGATAAAAAGGCTAACTGTGTGTGTGTGTGTGTGTGTGTGTGTGTGTGTGTGTGTGTGTGTGTGCGCGCTCGCTCTCACTCTATAGGAGATCACTTTGACCGAGAGCAGTAAGGTGTTTCAGACATGGAAGGATCCTCCTCCTCCTGTATATATGGAGTTTTTCTTCTTCAACGTCACAAATCCAACTGAGTTCATGTCTGGAGCAAAGCCACGGCTCACACAGATGGGACCATACACTTACAGGTACCACACACACACACACATACACACACACACACACTGAAGTCAATCCATAAAGATCCTAACAAAGAGTTTGGAACTCGGCCGTAACTGTTATGAAATTGTTATGAAAGATCACATTTACACTTCAAGCGTTCGATTCCCGGTAACGATTATTCCTCACAACTTTAAGAACGATGCTTTACGAATGTCATTTTTACACCACCAAAGTATAATAAGAAAAATAATTGAATATAAATCAAAAAAGGAGTTACATTCCTGGTATAAAATCGTGTTTTGTTTCACGTGAATGAAATGATTTGAACCCTGGAATAAAATGACATTCAGCAAAAACTCACGAACCAAATTGCTCAAAAGTCACCATTTCTTCTGCAGTGTTGATCTTTCGTTCAGAGTGCGTGACTGTTAGGGCGGGCGTGTCCTTGCTTATGGTCATGTAGTAAAGTTAATGTTATCTCACTCTTCCCGGATGCTGCAGAACACTGGAAGCTCCTGCATTAAACACAATAATCAGACCCAGGATTCAGTTCAAGTCTCCATTCAGGAATGATTCGGAGTCTGTGTTCCCAAGATAAGAAGTTGTTTTGTTTTTTTAAACTTCTCATAGCTTTGAGTTTTAGTCTTGATTATCACGACATAAATGTTTCACTGAGAACATAGGATCATTTTCTTATCTTCCTGGGATGATGACTTCATAGCCACGCAATCTGTCCTTTCAGATAAACTTGTTGTGTGCGCACATCTGGCCAGCTTTCCAGATGCACTGTATTTCTAAGGGTAAAACTTTTAAACTGTAGACGTTTCCTATGCAAGGTTTTGCATGGCCACACTGTTTGGCAAACTATCCAACCTACACGTCTTATTTAATTGCTTAAGGCGGTGTGTAAATATCTACTAAGAGTGTCTGGTAAGCTGGAGGGCAGAATATAGTGGCCTGTGTACAGTATGCACTCAAAGTCTGGACAGGTCATCATGGTATAAAGACCTCATGGTACTTTGAAACAGTATAATAAAAACAAAAGGATTCCTTATTTTATATTTCACAGAGACTTGCTTAACTGTGTAGGTAACCTAATATCCATCCATCCATCCATCCATTATCTTCCGCTTTATCCACACGGGGTCACGGGCCAGCCGGTGCCCACCCGGTGCCCACCCGGCAACTCTGGGCGCATGTGCAAGAACAACACTAGACAGGGTGCCAATCCATCGTAGGGTACACACAAACATCCTGGCCACTAAGGGCCACTTTAGAGACACAAATTAACCTGCACGCATGCCTTCAGACTGTGGGAGAAAACCGACCACGACACGACCGTGGTGTTTCGTCCCTACGTTTCCCAGAACGCATCACTCTGAACACACGAGTCCTTACGTCACGCACTGCCGACTTCCTCATCCGAGTACAGCACTGTTTTGTATCGCATATAGAAACGATTTAGAATTCCGACCACGATTAATACATATTTTAAAGTCAGGCCAACATAGATGGGAGACTGTTTGCTTATTCCTTCCGTGTTTACTTGTGTTAATGCAGAACATGGAAGTGTTTTACTGTGTTATGGACACGGACTGGTGCTTTGGGGGCAAGCGACCCTTTGGCTCTCCTTCTCTCCCAACCTTTGAACTCGCCTTCCTTTTCTCAGCTCTCTCAAGCATTCTAATCAAGTTGGAGCACCACCTGAGAAAACAGCTTCTCCTCCACGCTGGGACGGATGAGTTTCCTAACAGACCATCCCTCCAATGTATCGTATAGACCATAGCAAACATACACGCCTTCCCAGTTCTGAAACAGTGCCATGATTGTGAAAGGTTCTTCCTTAAACAAAGTCCAGAGTCCAGTACGTACAAACGGGACAAATCCGATTTTACAAATAAGGCAAAAAATGTTTTTTCTCCGTTTCTCATTTAAACCAAAATGATTGGGGCGGAGTCACAAACAGAACGGATCCCGTCTCTAATAATGTGCTTTACTGTGTTGTTTTAGGGAGTACAGACCCAAGGTGAACGTCACGTTTGTGGAAAACGGAACCAAAGTTTCTGCTTACACTCCCAAAACCTTCGTGTTTGTGCCAGAGAAGTCAGTTGGAGATCCGACTGTGGATTTTGTCACTACTGTCAACATCCCAGCTGTGGTGAGCAAATGTTTACACACTGCCATTATTGTTTAGGGGACAGCATACGTTTATATATGAGCGTCATAAATGGAACCAGTTGCAGGTCGCCAGATGTTCATTGCCTTTAATGTGCTTATAACAGATCGTTACAGCAGTGCGGGTCTGAATCTATAAACTCGTCTCGTTTTTATGTTTTTAGTTTTCAGTTTGTTTGCGAAGTTTATTTTGGCTTTTAATCGGAGTGTGTTTTTTGTTTTGCTTTCACTGGTTTTAGGTTGTTACGGAACATTTATACTGTTTTAAACTGTCTATTTCAATATAAATGTTCACATATATGATTTTAGTCATAATGTAGGTAATAGTAATAACAATAATAAGTTTGCCAGTAGCCTGGGGACCTGGGTTCGAGTCCTGGAGGTGCCTTCAGATCAGGCCAGGCGTCACACTGTCACCGCTGCCCATGTCTGAGTGAGAGCAGGCCAGATGATGTTCCGTTTTTTGATCCCTGCTATGAATTAGCTTCATGGGTGCTGGTCAGCCTGAGCCCCGACGGCCATGACCAGGATAATCAGGGTTAAAATGAGAAAAAGGCTCGAAATGAACCCCATGTTGTTAGTATTATCCCTACTACTTATTATTACCCATTCATAACAGAATCATTTAATTGCACATTTAGGAGTCGAACAGTTTGCTCATTCGCACAAACACATATTCATTCACACATGTGTTTATTTATTTAGAGGTATTTAACCCTGCTTATAGGCAGATGACATTATGTATTAAAACAGGTTGTTTGTTTTTCCTGCAGGCTGTGATGAATAAATTAAGGGACGTGAGCTTTTGGGTTCGATCAGGCATCGCTTTCTTTATGAATTCAATTTCAACCACCATGTTCATGACTCACACTGTGGACGAGCTGCTGTGGGGATTTAAGGATCCGTTACTCAGCCGCTTAAGAACCATCAAGCCCGAGGTGGACGAAAACTTCGGCCTTATGCTGAATGTATGTATCAGTTGCTCGCTCACTCATTCACTCAGTCACTCACACAATCAATCAATCACACAATCAATCAATCGATCACTCAGTCACACACAATCAATAACTTAGTCACTCACTCATTCACAAAATCAGTCACTCACTCACTCACTCAGTCACTCACTCACTCAGTCGCTTTTTCACTCACTCACTCATTAATTACCTAATCTTTCATTCAGTAAGTCGCTCGTTCCCCTGATCGTAGGTTCACTCACACCCCAACTTAATCACTCATTAGTTGCCTAATTATACAATCATTCACTTACTTAGCCACTCATTCAGTCATGCCACTGTTCCCACAGAAAAACGGGAGTGATGACGGCGAGTTTGTTTACCACACTGGAGAGCAGAACTACTTGGACTACGGCCGTGTCGACACCTGGAGGGGACAAAAGTAATGGCCTTTAACTTTTTCCACCCAACCAATGTAGCAGGACAATAGATGGAAGAAAGAAGACAAAGCTACTATTTAGGTCCTTTATCATGCATTGTCTATCAGCTGGACAAAAGTCTGGGTGTGACGCAGATCTTTAATGATAAATGCTTGATAACCTTGACTTGGTTCATTTATAAAGCCATTTTACCTTTTATTAATCTCCACTGTTTATCTAACTGACAACATTAAATGTAACAGCCAGTGAGCTTTTGTCCTGCTTGGTAATGACATCAGTAGAAAAAAAACCCCAACTGTCTAGTGTCTGTTATGTTATGTAAAGCAAATTTCAACAGAATTTCACTTTTAATATAACATATTAATGGACAATGAAATAAGTGAACAAAGTCCTGAGACTAAAAACATAATTTGTTAAGGGGAACAGATACTTTTGCATACAATATATTTCCTATATGTATAGAAGTATATAGGAAATTTAACGGGGCAGCACGGGGGCTGGGTGGGCGGCACCGCTGCCTAACAGCAAGAAGGTCCCGGGTTCAATCCCAGGGCGGAGCGGCCCGGGTCTTTTTTATGTGGAGTCCGCATGGCCACCCCGTGTCTGTGTGGGTTTACTCCGGGCACTCCGGTTTCCTCCCACAGTCCAAAGACATGCATGTTAGGTTAATTGGGGTCTCTAAAGTGGCCTTTAGTGTGTGGACGTTTGTGTCTGCCGTACGATGGATTTGGGGCCCTGTCCAGGGTTGTTCCTGCCCTTGTGCCCAGAGTTGCCGGGTGGGCCGCAACCTTGTGTGGATTAAGTGGAAGAGAATGGATGGATGTGTTTAATGTACAGTACAGTACTTGTATGTTTTTCAGTGACCCACAAATGGATTTAAATTAATTGAATTAATTATTTTTTGTAGGCTAATGTCCTTCTGGGGCACCAATCAGAGCAACATGATTAACGGGAGCGATGGTAGCGCTTTCCACCCATTCCTGACCAAGGAGGAGCGCCTGAACGTATTCACAGCAGATCTCTGCAGGTACGGTGGTTTCAAACATCAAATCAGTCAAAAGAAACATTAAACAAGGGACTTGCTGTGAGATTCTTCCGAAATTGTTTCAGAACAGAGAGCAGATCAAAATAGGAATAAATCTAGAATTAACTGAGTTTGGAGTACGCGAGCAGTAATTAGTGTGCGTACCTGCGTTGGCAGCAGTAGCGCTTTTCCGATACACACCATTCGTTATGTTGGATCGAATGTCTTTAGTTCCAAAATTCTTTGGCGCCGCAGCCAATTAAAAACACTAAAAACACTCTGTTCTCAATCATTTCCCTAATGGAAAATAATGCACAACATGAACAATATTGTTATGAAGGAAGCTTGTGGTTGGGAAGGGAAACATTACGGCATCTTAAGTGTGTTAAAGGTTAATAGGAACATGTTCTTCCTTTAGAACACAATGAGCAATAGCCTTTCAAGCGATTCATATATTGAGACCTCTCACCTACATTCAGACCTCAATCTGCATTTGAATAATGTCATTCACCAAGCCCAAAAATGTCTCCGAAAAAAAGAATAACGTTTAGCGGCAGCACGCTGGCTCGGTGGGCGGAACCGCTGCCTCACATGGAGAAGGTCCCGGGTTCAGTCCCAGGGTGGCGCGGCCTGGGTCCTGTCTGTGTAGAGTCTGCATGGCCTCCCCGTGTCTGTGTGGGTTTACTCTGGGTACTCCGGACCAGAAAACATCTGCCAAGCTACACGAGTAGCTACCATGAGTGATGCCCTTACCCCAGGAACTCAAATAACAAGTGTGTAAGTCTACAGCATTCACTCTTGGCCATAGTGACATATAATTGAGGTGAACATTTGAAGGTTAGGACCTCAAAAGTGGAAATATTGCTGAGATCCAAATCTTCCAATTACTAGTCCGGACTCTTAAAGGCTGAACTGTGCACTGTGTCTGGCGTAATAGTCCAAAACACACACACTTTTATTTGCAACTTGTCTGCTACCCTGTTTGTCTGTGTGAGTGTGTGTGTGTGTGTGTGTGTGTGTGTGTGTGTGTGGGCAGCTGTGTATCTGTATAAATGTCATCGCTTCTGTAATGCTTTTATCTTTGACAACCCTTTGCTTAGTTTTCAAAATGCGCCTGAAATCAAGCAAGAGGTCTGGTGTTTCCAGTTGGAAGAAACTCGTCTGTGAATTATTGAACTGCTTGAGTCTGAGTCGAGGTTCGGAGATTCAGGCTTAGCCATGGATGATATTAGAGGGCCCTTCAGCAGAGGCTCGTTTTCATCTGACCGAGGTGGAACCTGAACTGGTGTGTGCTGTGGTACAGCCATCTGGCTCGCGGCTCAATGTGTTGTGCATTCAGAGACGGTTTTCTGATTGGGGTTTCGAGTGGTTATATGAATTACTGAAACCCTTCATGCTTACTCAAACAAGTCTGGCCTCTCTCGTCAACGAGGCGTTCCCACCCGCGGGGCCGTCTGTTGCTTCGTTGGATTGTTTTCGTATCGCCCTGTTTAGACACAGTTGTGAGTATAAATTCCAGGGAGTTCACAGTTTCTGTAATAGCAAACCAACCCATTTGACAGCCATGTCATGGTCCAAATTACGAGGACCCCGGGTTTTCTGACCTGCACCCTCAAGATTTTTGCTATACGATTGGCTGTTTGGGTGACTGCATGGCTGAGCCGGCTTGCAGTCGTTGCTAAAAAAGTACCATGTTGCTTTGACACCAACAGGCCTTGATGACAGGGCTGCAGCCCCATTTCAGTCGCTTGGTTACACTTACCACATCACACGACGTGTGACATCATACAGACAGACAATCACCAATTAGGATAAACAGGATACTCTGGTTTGTTGGGGTTAGGCTTTAGGCAAGGGGTGCTTTGTGCCACAAGACTGTCAAATATTTCGTTACAAGAGAGAAATGCCAACAAGGGGTATTTTCTTTGGTTGGATTGCGTTCTTGTGTAATAAAACTCACTTGTGTTTACATCCTGCTGGTTGAGATAGAAGAACAAAGTTTATCCAAGAAGTTCTCTGACGGACTGCACAGTGGATATCATGGCTGTAAGAAATGAGTGTGTTTACGTGCATTTAGTAATCTGATCATAATCTGGATTGCCACAGTTATCTGTTCTTCGAAGTGGTCGTGTTAACTAAATATGATTTCTCTGATCGGATTAAGGCCTCTCTGAATGTGGCCCTTAATGTGTGACTGTGTGCGTGTGCCCTATGATTGATTGGCACTCCATTTAGGGTTGTTCCTGCCCTTGTGCCCAGAGTTACTGGGTGGGCACCGGCTGGCCCGCAACCCTGTGTGGATTAAGCGGAAGACAATGAATGAACGAATGAATGAATGAATATTCTTACTTTGTTCGGTAAGTTTTCTCAGTCTGCACAGGCATGCGAACGAAGCCTAGAAGCAGCTTACAGAATCAAACATGGATGCCAGGTCCACTTATTCTAAGAGTCTTTCCTTTTGGGTTTGTTTCCATAGACCTGGTGCTTGTTTCTCTTGCACAATCTGGCAACCGTGGAATTAAGCGCAGCATCGGCGATACAGCTAACAAACGCTTTTGGTGATTAAAGAAAGGCAGCATACGCCTGAATGAGTGTTGAATTTCAGTACTTATGTTACATCCCTCATCCCTGTGAGATTATTGCAAAGTAGAAATTCGATTATTGTCTGGGTTATGTAAACCTGAAACCTTCCCATCGTCTGGTTACTCGAGTGTGCGTAAAGTAGCTGATCGGAGTGTTTGATCGGGTCAGATTTAATGAACATATTTATAAATTGTAGCATTTTGCATAGTATTCATCTTGCCTAGTCCCGTGGGGATGATGGAGGACTTCTATCCGCCGATACCTTTGACCTGAAAGCCCACGCCTCACCCCTTCTTTGTTTAGAAAGGAAAGAATCCCATGCTTTGGATCTGTGACAGCGTTTTAGTCACGCTAAGTCCTGTGTTGGGTCCAAGAGCCTAAAATACTAAATTAGTAGACTTGAAAAAAGTTATTGGGATGCATCGATACAAGTTGGATCTTATTCTCCGTTTCCTTCCTATTGACTTTTACCCTGGTTTCATAGAATGGGAAACGGAAACGCACAGCATCCTGTGTGCAAGCTCCCATAACTAATTGTCCTGTCTGGACATTTAGGTTTCCAAGATTCCAGTGGATCCAAGACAAAGAAAACAAAACAAAGCTCTTTACTGCCAAGTCGGATGAATGTTAAGACCTTGTATGAGCCCACAGTAGTTTGGTTTAATACCAAAATAATAACGCACATACGATGTTCTCAAATCTAACATAAGGCTGCTAGTAATCAATATGTGATTCCTTAACAAATTCAACAGGCTCTATAAAATAACGGTGTTTATTTTCTCTCGGCCGGATCGGGCATCGCAAAAGCAATATGGCCTGTGTCTGAGGGATGAAGACTGGATGATGTGTAACCTCTGGTCAGCCCTGCATCCTGAACTTGCACCCGGTTTGAGGGTACATACTCAACTGCTCCCACTCGACCAGTCCCAGGGTGGAGCGGCCTGGGTCCCATCTGTTTGGAGTGTGCATGTCTGTCCCGTGTCTGCGTGGGTTTACTCCGGGTACTCCGGTTTCCTCCCACATTCCAAATACATGTGCGTTGGGTTAATTGGTGTCTTTAAAGTAGCCCTTAGTCTGTGAATGTGTGCGTGTGCCCTACTATAGATTGACACTCCGTCTAGGGTTGTTCCTGCCCTTGCACCCAGAGTTGCCGGGTGGGCACCGGCTGGCCCGCGACCCCGTGTGGATTAAGCAGAAGAGAATGGATGAATAGATATAGATATATGCAGAATATTACATTTGATTCATTCATATATTATACATATTACTATGTTATTACACTTTTCTACCGCATTACTGTGTTATTACTAATGCGATATACGTACGATGCAGTGTTAGAGGATTGAGGGGTGAATATCACTTAGCAATACTGTATTCATTTTCATCTCGTTTTTAAAAAATCCAGGTCGATCTACATGCGGTTTGAGAAGGAAGTGACTGTCAAGGGGATTCCAGCATATCGATTCACTCCTCCCCGTGATGTGTTTGCAAGCGCAAAGAACAATCCAGAAAACGAAGGGTTCTGCCTGGACAAGGACAAATGTCTGGACGACGGCGTGCTAAACGTGGCTGTGTGCCGCAAAGGTAATAATGATCGTTTGTAACGTTTAGTAATTAGCAACTATCATCATCATCATCATAAATAAGTTTATATAGCAAACCTGCTTTGTATCCTCGCCTCTGCTGAGATCGCCATCAGTCCTGACACCCAAAATGGCTGTCAAGGTCATAACGGCTGACAGAGTATAATGTATAATGATCCACCCCAGCAGAGGCTCCTCTGGCTCCTGAAGGTGCCACAGACCAGGGGTGCCCCTATGTACATAGCAAAATGAACAAATAATTTATATACAACCAGTATTAATAATTGCTTATTTAATGTAATAGATATTGTTATTATTAAACTGTTATTATTAATGTTATTATTGTTATTTTTAACCATACATGTTATTTATAATGTTAATAATAACCAATGTGACTGAAAATAATGAAACAACAGTAATAGTAATCCTCTTGAGAATAACGATAATAAGAATGTTTAAGATTATTATTATTATTATTATTATTATTATTATTATTATTATTCACTGCTTGTCGTCATCTAAGCTTCAGCTGATAACACAGACGCGCTGGATGTTTTAAAAAAAGCCTAGACATGTGACCACCCCCCAAAACACAACTCTCTCTTATGATTGCTCTAACTTTCCACCCTGTAAACCCAGTCACCTGACATATTGGTTTCTACTAGCACATTTCTAATCTCCTACCCACTGTTCTGTGTGTGTGTGTGTATGTGCGTGTGTGTGTGCGTGTGTGTGTGTATGTGCGTGTGTGTGCGTGCGTGTGTGGGAGAGAGAGAGAGTGAGAGAGATTCCATGGCCAGATGTGATTTTATGGCCTCATGTATTAACTGGGACCTTTCACTGTTGTTTTTGGGAACTATTAGAACGTTGCACTTGTTTAACTTCAAAGTGACCTTGATCATTTTCTATTTACTGGGATTATTGTAGGTTATACCTTCTGGTCCAGAGTCCAGTACCTTAACCACTAGGCTACCACAGCCCGTAAACTTTCTTAAATATATTGTCGAGTCATTCCCAGCCAAAATGTTTTGGCCCATCTTTTCAAAAGCCATGACATTTATTACCTCGCAGTGCTTATAAAGTAGTCACCCCTTGGATATTTTCCCTTTTTGTTGTGGAACCAAAGACATATGGAATCACGGTCAAAATATAATTTGGCGTTATTATTATTATTTATTTTTTTACAAGAATGTATTATTTTTTAAAAACTTAATGTCAAAGTGAAAACAGAGCTATAAAAGGTCATTTCAGTTCATTCAATATATAGAAATATGTACAGTACGTAATAGCATAAATATTCACCCCTTTATAGTGGCTGAGCAAATTCAATTGCTGCCAATAGTCTCACGTTTCTCAAGTGATGGAAGGTCCAGTCACTGGTTAATCAGTTCCACTAATACACCATTAAAAAACAAAAGAACACTCCAGTCAGCTGATGGCAACAAGTCCATTCAAAGTCATTGATCGTCTCATGATTAAGAAATGGAAGGACTATGGTATGTGTAAATCTGCTTGGAGCAGGCCATCTTCAGTAACTGATAACCGTGCAATAAGGTGACCAAAACTCCTGTGGCTGCCCTGGTGGAATTAAAAGTTTAGAGGCTCTGCATTTGTGACCAGTCAAAGCTTTATGGGAGAGCAGCAAAGGGAAATCCACTGCTGAAGACCTTAAACCTTAACTACTGTTCGATCAAAGGCATGTGGGAGACTCCGAGATTGACTGGAAGAAGGTGCTTTGCTTTGATTAGACCAAAATCAGACTAGGCGCTATGTTTGGGGGACCATAAACACACCATGCCCACTGTAAAGCATGGTGGTTTAAGCCAACATCAGCAAGCCCTGGAGGCCTGTGAAAATAGAAGGTGAAATATATGCAGCAAAATATAGGGAATCCCAATTCAGTCTCCAAGAGAACTACGAACTGGGAAGAATTCTTTTCCAGCAAGGCAGTGCGAGTCACATAAAAACACAGACCTCGATCCAAATCGAGAGTTTGTGGCTGGACTTGAAAAGGGCTGCTCGCGCCCGAGTAAAATTGCAGTGTCCAGATGTGCAAGCCTGAGTGAGACCTGTCCACACAAACTCAGTGCTGTGGTTGCTACCCAAGGTACATCTCCTAAAAACTGATTTGGAGGGGGGTGACTATTAAGTCGTTGGTTTGCTCTCTTTCTTTCAGTTCCCCTGTAACTGCCCTCTCACATGCACACATGTGGTCAAACGCATGTGTTGGAAAACCTTCACCTCTGTCCTAGTAACGCATTCTATTAGTACACTGTGTATGAATGTGTTCTGTGTCCTTTATTTGCAGCCTGCTAAAATAACAGTGATGTTTTGGCACCTATTTGTGGAACAGGACAATAAATTATTTATTCATAAATAAGTGGACAGCTCATGACATTAGCATGACATTGTCAATGTGAGGGTTCGGTTACATTTACAGCCATATCTTTTGGCCGTAACCCCCTAAGTTACTTAGAGTTTTGGAATAAGTCCAAATATTTTGACCCGTTTGTACTACGGGTAATAAATACATGGTCCTAATAATACAACTAGTGTGTGACTACCAAGCGTGAAAGTCATTTTAAATATGCAACGTGGGTGGAAATGTGATGGTTTAGTGAGTACGGTTCCGTACTGCTAATCAGTTCATGTTTCGGTTCCACCCTGTTGCCAGTGTTTGGCCCTTGAGCCATGTCCTTAACCCTTATCTCAACTGTAAGTCACTGTAGATAAGGGCATCTGGTTTATACAGTGAATATATAATGCATGTGTAAATAAATAGGTAGCTGTGTCTCAATTTGTTCCCACTCCCTATGTAGTGCACTATTTAGGGTATTGGTACAAACTCTCAGTGGATATGCAATTCTCTGGATACCCTTAAGTAAGTGTGTAGTACTGTAGTGTACAGCACACTACTTCTAGGTAGATATATTCCATAACCGTGACGCTTAAACTTTTGGCCTTGTATTTTTAAACTTTATGAGCCCCGTTGTGATGAGAGCATACCCCGGTACACCCACTGTAAACCCCTTTAGAATCGAAATCTGGCAGCATTCTCCATGTTCTGTTGGTGGGTCAGGGTGAGCTGGAGAGTTTAGCACACTCTAAAGACACCTCCCCCTGCGGACCTGTTCACATACTGCATACGCCATGCTACTTTTGGGCAGATTTAGCACACGGGTAGTAAGTAGTGTACAGTTTCGAATACAGCCACTGTTTATTTCCAAATCTATCAACTGCTGTTCCATCCGCTGTTCAGGAATGTCGAGGGTTCGTGATCGGAAACTTTTGTTTAATAGAGTGCACGCTGAACTGTTGTGTAAGCCTCACGGATTCAGTTGGTATTTGGGTCAGAGAGCACGCAGTGGAGAGCCGGTGCATCATGGCACATTGCAGGTAAAAATAACGGGAGACCGACAGAATGGCCAGAGAGCCTGTCTGAGCTGGCGAGAGTTGTGGTACTGTGAAAAAGGTCACGTGGCACCCTTGGTGGAGTAAGGTTGTGGTGTGCTGGCAAGCTGTTTAAAGTGTACGCCTGTTTTCCGAATGTACTTCTATGTCACCGTCATTCAGAGCTGAAGCCAGACGGCAAACCACCGGGCCCCAAAGCAACAAGTATCAAAGCGGGTCATGTGTCACAGCGGCCCGATTGGTTATGTCTCAGTTGCTGGAACAGCGACCCCCCTGAAAGGGCCTGTCATGAACTGGCATCCTCGCAATGAATTCGGTGGTGTAGTAGTTTTAAAGTTGAAGTCTCATCACTGCCAGGCTGCCACTGAGCCCTTGAGCAAAGGCCCTTAATTGAGGTTTGTCGACCAGCGGTGATGTCATCAAGCTCAAGCTCAATCCCTCTTCACGTTGGGTGTAAAGGTTACGCCCTGGAATCGAAATAGAATGTGCTGTGTTCACAGGGCCATAAAGGTCAGACCATTTCATATCATTTCTGCAGACAGGAATAGAGGGAATTTGTTGTCACAGCCCTGGGTGTGAGTTCAGGAGATTCCGCTTTACTTCATGATGATATGTTAGTGTGTTACAGGTCACTCCCTTGTCGGGTGGTAGTGTGGGTTCAGGTTCAGGGTTGAGATATTAAAAGCTCACGCTCTGAAAAATTCTAAGGAAGGAATTTCTCCGGCGTCCTGTGATGGTGGCGTGTCGAAACTCATTTAGGTCTTCGGTATGACCTTTTTCACCAGCAAGGAGATAAGGATTCTTGTTTGAATGCAACTGGAGTTGCTGAAATGTGGAAAACCTCTGGATAGTTGGATGTGCCTGCTTACCTTTGGCCTCTCTCTCCATCTATCTATCATTTATCTATCTATCAAGGTTTTTTTCCAGTGATAAGGTGGTCATGTAGCATATCAAAGAAGACCAAAATTGTCTCAGAATCAACTGCCGTGCTCAGATTTGCACTCTCTTCTGGTTCAAAATCTATCAACACAGAACACTTAGTTGTGTTGTTGGTATAATGGTTTATATAAATCTGTTCGAATCCATCATCGACCTGGCAAACGAATGAACAATTCCCTCCACGTAGTCTTTCCATCCCTCGGCCACGAGCCGACCACGCCCGAGCACGATGGGGCAACAAATTATGGCTCAACCACACAAACACCAGCAGAAACGCTGTCAAATCAAAAATATGATTAAATAGAAAAGTAATCAAATATAATTGTTACCTCTCTCTGTCTTTCTATCAGGTGCACCAGTTATCGTCTCTTTCCCCCATTTCCACTTGGGTGCTCCGAAGTACATTAATGATATAGATGGGATTTCACCCGTACATGAGCACCATCAGACTTTCCTGGACCTGAACCCAGTAAGAGACAAACCTTTAGAACATGTGAATGTTGAAATGGGGATTTTGTGTTGAATGTGACATTTAAGTACAATTTCACTAGTGCTAAATGTGCAGCATTACAAATAATTCCAACCCCATACAATGCAATATAATAATAATTGTAATATGCTGATATAGAGACAGTTTTTGGCACCGTTGTTTACAGACGCCAGTATTCTCTAATGAATAGATCTGCCTAGAAAATAGTTTCATTTCCATCTGTGTTTGTGTGTTTTGCAGACCATGGGTGTGCCAATCCGTGCTGCCAAAAGAGCCCAGATAAACATTTTGCTTGAAAGAATAACTGGTTTTCCGTGAGTAAACATCTTTATACACCATGGTCCTAATATTTAATGCATTTTAAGTTAAAGTTTGTGTGTGTGTGTGTGTGTGTGTGTGTGTGTGTGTGTGTGTGTGTGTGTGTGTGTGTGTGTGCTCTTATTCTGCAGTTTGACCAGAAACTTAAATGGCACAATTTTCCCCATCATGTTCCTAAATGAGGTAAAATACATGTTTATGTTATTATTATTCTTAGTAACAATCACTAGCCCATGAAGGGGTGATAGAAATGATCAACTGATAAAGCAGGCCTAGGAAAGCACACGCAACTAGTCTCAAATCTCACTTACAATAAGGCTAGTTGTTGGTTCTGCCTCACCAGAGGCTTCTGACTCTCACTGACGCTGGGCTGCACCTGTTTCGGAAAACACATTGATGTGTTTCTGTTAATTAAGTATAATATCCCTCTACAAATTACAACTGATAACACTTTTGTAGACAGCGATAACATTCGCCTTTGTGGTTGACGAAACACAATCTAGTTAGAGCGGTTCACATTGCTGAGAGCTGGGTTCGAGTCCCAGCACTCCACACCAGCTAGATTGGTTAGGGAGTGAAGGCCAAACACTTGGATTCATGCCCATGTGCAACAGTAGCAACTCCTGCTTGGACCTGTGATGGATTGGCGTTTCATTCAACGTGAGTTTCTGCCTGCACTCGTTGAAATTCGGGATGCCCAGTCATCCCACCTTCGCCATAGTCCTGACGAGGACAAGCAAAAATGGCTAACACAAGATGGTATAAAGACCGGCGGGACTGTCTTACAAATAACAGTAGTGTAATTCTGGTGGGGTGTAAAGGGATGATTATATTTATCCTGTTATGTTATTGTCGTCTGAGCTGTGTCTTGTACTGCTTTTAATGAATTGTGTGTGTATGTGTGTTTTAGTCTGTTGTGATTGACGATGCATCAGCTCAGCGGTTGCATAAGATGCTCACTATTGTATCTCTGGTTCCAAACTTCCCCTACATCCTGCTGGGTCTGGGACTCGTTATGATACTGGTCGGAATCCTTCTCCTTATTCGCATCCTCAATAGCAAGGTAAACTAAACTGTGTGCTGAATGAGTGCATGTGTGTATTAAAGAACACATTCTCTGTCCCCATAAGCCACGACATAAACGTTACGTTTGACCATCTGTGACATTCTCACGCTCATGACTTTAGACTGACCGGTCCATTATTTCCCAGATTGCAATGTACTGCATGTGCTTTGCTCAAATGTCCGAAGGGACTGTTATTGAATCATAACAGATGGGTTTCAGTACTGGGAAATAGAATGAACAAAGGCTGTGCTTGGCAGTTATTCCGTTCCTTGGGAAAAATACACAGTTCAGAATTTCTGTATCAAGTTTTTCACTGACGTATAACAAGACGTATAACGTTATATAAAGATTTTTGGCTAAAAACGCAGAATTTTATGGGTAACGCGCTGCTGAATCTGCAGTTTGTGCCCAGAAAACACAGAGCACAAATGGAGACAATACATTCAAATGCTTACAATATGCCATGTGCATTATTGCAATGTTTTAATGTATTATTTATGCGTTATGATTCATGAAAACAGAGGCACATCTGTGTTATGGAAGAACGAGAAATGCTTGTGTTTCTGATCAGAGATGTGTTCAGATTTCTATATTCTCCTTTGTCCTTTTCTCCTGTAGAGTTCTACAAAGGCTAAAACATCATATTCTCCTGTCAGCGCTAAAGACGAAGACCCGGCCGAGAAAAACGGCACTTTCATTGGCATGACACCTGTCGAGAAATCTTGAACAGGGCCTGCTCAGGTGTGACTCTGTGTGTGTGTGTGTGTGTGTGTGTGTGTGTGTTATACAGATGCTCCTACAAACAATGTTCGATATACTTTTTAACGGATCAGTGGGTGGCTTCCACTCAGGACTACCAGAACAACCATCAAGCTAAGAATGATTTGAATACGAATGTGTGAAGGGTAGCACAGCGGTGCAAGTGATTAGCGCTGTATGAGATCAGATGTCTGATATCTTCGGCCTGTGTACATTTGCATGTTCATTTGCGTGGGGTCTGTGTGGGTGGTCCGGTTTCCTCCAACTGCCCAAAGACATGCGTTACATCAGTTGGTCTCTCTAAATCGAACCCTGTGTGTGTGTGTGTGTGTGTGTGCGCGCCCCTGTCTAGCGTTTGTTTCTGTCTTACACCCTGTGCTGCCCATTACACCCCGACCTCCCGCAACCCTGTATTGGATTAAAGCGGGTATGAAAATATGTGAATGAGTGCTTGTGAGGGTGAATGACCGATTAATGACAAGTCACTACATTCTTGATTTGACTGAAAATATTTTGTGTTCGTGCAAACGAACCACCTGTCCTACCAGGTCACGTTTTCTGAAGCTCAGGCTCAGGTCACTTATTACAATTTAAAAGAAAATGTTGTTGTTTTTTTTTGTTGTTTGTATATATAAATGAAATTCCCTTCTTTCTTTTTTTAGACCACAGGGATTTAACAGCTGCAAACTACACTACTGCATTTGTGCCTTATAGTCGGGTTCAAAAGTAACAGAGAAATGCCTTTATTTCATCAGTTGCCAGAAAGCCATTTGCCAAAAAGCAAATCATCTCTCTTATCGTTCGTATTTCTTTACTAATTTGTTTTCTTTTCGTTCAGTCGTTGCCAGTGGTTTATGACCGTTTCCTCAATCTATCGATTTCCTCCCATTTCCACACCATATCGTGCCATTAGGTGGGTTGGCTTCCTTTAAATTTCCTACTATTGTCAAGGTCTGGGGTTCAAATCCCAGTATAGCTAAACTACCAGTGTTAGGCCCTTGAGCCATGGCTTACATAGCATCGCTTTGGGTAAAAGTATCAGGCGGATGTTACTGAACGCCCACAGCCAACTGCACCGTCACTCTAGCATTTCTGAATTAGGCTGTAACACCCATTTCATTGTAAGGCATTGGGCTGTACATGTGATAACCGTTGCATTATTGAGCTTAATGTCATATCACTGTTTAATAACTGATGACCTAAATCCTTCTTGGACTTTTGGACCTGCTCGTGAGCCGTGACTTTGAAATTTGTGCACAAGAATGAGTGTGTAAACTGCACTGAACAATTGTTACAGATAATTCGTATGTTTATCCAATTTCATGTGTTTTAGCATTTCAGCCACTGTGTGATTTTTTTAAAACGTGTTGATCAGTTTGTAAGGTTGTGTTCAGTAGGTGTTTTTATTATATTCTTAATTGACAAATGTGTTACGGATTCGGTTAGTACTGCTTGCTTAGGTTGCGTTGATACTTCTGCCAAAACTGCATAAAAGGGTTTTTTTTTCTAATAGAAAGGTAATGCTAATATTTCAAACTTTGTTATTATTGTCACTCTGTTTTAACAGCTCTTACTAAACCTGAACATGATGGTGAATTAAATATTAATAATCATATAGTCATATTGCACTAAAACTCAGTATTATCTCAAAGTGCACCTCTTTGTTGTAAATGTGATGTTGTTGTGTTTTTTTTTTCAGCGTTCTCAGTTTGTACTCAGTAGTGAACTGCTCTGAAAATCGACTGAATAGGTTTCCACTCAGTCTGGTATTATTTACTACACACTCTGTATTAAGCTATTTCCAGTGGCTGGCACTAACCACTGATGTCGTCAGAGCTGCTATATATACTGTAGTATAAACTGTATATGTGTGGGTGATGCAGAAATATAAGGGGATTGTTTCTTTCATTTTGAAATACCCCCTAATTTTTTGTGAGCAGTGTAATACCTGGATTGGACATGAGTGCATCGCAGCATCCCGTATCTGCACCAATTGACCTTCGCGTTACAAGCCCAGCCCTGGGTTCAAACCACAAAGCCAGGCCCTCAGGAACTGGTGTTTGTAGCAGATGTTTTTTACCTGCTTCAAAAAGCAGAACTTCTCATTCTAGTGTTATATATTTAGCAGTTATAGTTTAGTAGTTCTGTGAACACTATGCCTTAAACATTAATGAGAACCAGAGTCAAGGCTGAATTTATTTCATAGGTTAGTTTGTGTTGCTTATATAGTCCTTATTTGTCTCCCACGTCGCCCTTCTAATTTTAGACATAAAAACAAAGTTGTGCTTTGCGTTACTTCCATACAAATGTGGTATTTCTGTAAGAAGTACAATGCATTGTGAAAGAAAATGCCTTTCAGCTTCCAGTTCACATTGCCTTATCAAGACTCATTCAGCACAGCAATATTTTGAGCATCATGTGAAAACATACAGTACATATCAAAGGTCTCATACGTTACGTACTGAAAACCCTGTCCCTATCCGTCCAACCTCAGTGGTTTCCTTTGTGCCACAGGAATTATGGGTTTGAATAATGTCCATAGAAGTGGATAATGAATAATATTTCAGATTTATAAATACTGGACGTATTTTCATATCTTTTTATTTGCTCGCTCAACATACTTTTACTAAGGATTTAATACCGTTGCAGCTTGGACCAGAAAAAAAAAAAATTGTGAATATTATTGCCATTTGAACTTTGTGCCAAAATTGCTTTCTGTCTTCTTCAAAAAGTGTGGTCTGTTTTATTCAAGTGGATTTCAGGAAGCCTGTATATCCTAATCTGTACTTGCAGTACAGGCCGAGTTTGCAGACTGCGCAAATATTCTGTATATAGGACAAGTCGTCCTGTTTCAAAAATAAATCAAATCTGTTGTAACTCATTTGTGTTTGGTTTTCCTTTGTGAATACCTGATTACATGTTTTTGGGTTCCTTCATTCTTTTCTTTGTTCTATGGAATTGCTACAGATTCCATATGACGGTTAATAATATTGGAGATCAAAGCTTGGGTCGTTGGCGAACGGGAGGCTGGTTGGAGGGGGGGGGGGGGTAAATTCCCCTGATTTTCTCCAGTATTTGAATGTCTGTATTTTGGTTGGGACACCATATGATTGGTGAAATCAGGTCTAGCTCCTGCTTGGTTGGAATGAAACCCTACAAGTTGAGTAATAACCAAATAAACTCTGAATCCTCTTTTAGTTTGATTTGGTGTTGGTCCTACTTCACATTTTAGAGCCTTTTCTGTCCTTAAAAAACGTACTGAACTGGTTAAGTGTGTTAGCAGAATACAGAAACCCACTTGCACATACTAACACTGCTCTAATGCGCCTTAAACTTCAAACTTTGAAGTTGGTCATTCAGCGATTTTGGTCACATTATTAAACATAGCATCACACCATCCAATATACAAACATCAACCATGTGATCTATGTGACCATCTTTCTATATATAGATATACTGCTGCACAAGTGTGACACAAAAGGAGTGGCAGCAGTATCACGACTCACTTAAAAATTAGGTTAAGAATTAACAGTAACAAACAACAAATTAATATCAGAATTGCATGTTATTAATACAAATACACAAAATGTGCTCTGCTGAAGGAAACATCTATGGGAGAACACGAAATTGTTTCAAGCTTTTCTCCTTATCAACTCCGGAATGTTAGCCAAAAGGCATTGGATAATGTATCCACTAGATGGCTGCAGCGATCTGATCTAAGGGCGACACAGTAGTGCAGTGGTTAGCACTGTTGCCACACAGTTTGCATGTCGTCCACGTTTACTCCGGGTTCTCTGGTTTCCTTCTACATCCCAAAGACGTGTGTACGTGCCCTACCAAGGATTGACACCCCGTCTAGGGTTCTTCCTGCCTCCTTGACTGGGATTAAGTGGATAAGACAACGGATGAATGAATTATGGGTTTTCAATATGGGTTGAGTGAAAACCCAACCCATCAAGGAAAGGGGGGTAAAAGCACTGACATGGTAAAATAAAGTCACAGAGTACAGACCATGTTAATTTAATTCAATCCAGAGTATCCACATAGAGCTTACGTGCGTGCGCGTGTGTGTGATCAGATTTTTTCAACCTTTTTTTACCAAGGGATTTGGGTGAGGTTTATATGTGTGTGTGTGTGCGTGTGTGCGCGCTTGGAGCATTTATCTACAGTAATATTATTTCTGTCATTTCAGTGTCCCCACAATACCACAAAGACACGTTTGTGTGTGTGTACACTCTATAAGGTTAGCCTTCGGGTAGGTGGATCATTATTTCAACTGCACCCATACGGTGTAAATCACCTTAAAATATAGTAAAACGATTTTGGGGGCAGTTTGAGCTCAGTGTGTTACGTCCACTCCATTAGGTGGTGCTGCTAAACTTCAAACTCCTTTTCCTTTCTCACGGTCCTGCTAATTCATCGGCGTCATCAACACCAGAACAAGCGGACCAAAAACGCAAACCTTAAAGACCAAACCGGTGAGTACAATTAAACACTGCCGAGTAAAAGTGTCCTGGCTGGGGTTCACCTAGTTTTTACCATACAGACGATCATTAGTTGGTTATAGAAGCTTTAGCCCAGTGGCTAACGCCATCCAGTGGAGCTAGCATACAGAAACTAATCAGCTAGCTTAAACAGGCTTTCATAGCCCTTTGGTAGAGTAACGTCTAACGACATTTCGGAGTATTTATAATTATACGTTCAGTACAGCATTATAAATATTGTCAAACCTTATCTAATATTAGGATTAATACCCGACCCTGTCGTTCCAAGAAGGTTTAGTGTAGCCTGAGTTACTAAATAAGCTCGAGTTTAATCAAATCTGACGGATGTAAACGTTGGTTTGATCGCCTCAGAAATAATGAACAACCAGACCGTGCACGAGCACACAACAGCCAATCACAGGGATCATAGTGTGGTGTTACTGTAGTGTAAACAAGCATCCATTCACATGCACGAAATAATCTATATAATCAAAATAATATCACGCTAATACAGTGTTTAAGTAATGAATATTATTACTTGAACAGTAACAGATATTTCAGTAATAAGAAACCGAGCATTTTGGTGTACAATTGTACTTTGTGTGGCTCTTTTTCCAACGAAAGCACCATCCCAGTTTTAAGGCAGATGTTCAGAAGGGTCTTTTATAACTGGAAAATCATTTTAGGAAGTAGTATGATCTAAAAATGCTGACAAGACCTAGGTCATAGCTACGTTTTCCAGCAGGATGGTGATCCGTTTTTTTAACGTGACAAAATGTGAAGAATGTGAAAATGTTACCATGGTCATCCATTTACATTTACAGTATTTAGCAGACGCCCTTATCCAGAGCGACTTACAAAAGTGCTTTAAGACATCAGAAACA
>JAUZST010048747.1:0-25208 GCA_034779995.1 Parotocinclus haroldoi | reverse complement strand
AGAAGTAAAAGGTCGTAAATAAGGAAGTAAAAGGTCGTAAATAAAGAAGTAAAAGGTCGTAAATAAAGAAGTAAAAGGTCGTAAATAAAGAAGTAAAAGGTCGTAAATAAGGAAGTAAAAGGTCGTAAATAAAGAAGTAAAAGGTCGTAAATAAAGAAGTAAAAGTTCGTAAATAAAGAAGTAAAAGTTCGTAAATAAAGAAGTAAAAGTTCGTAAATAAAAAAGTAAAAGTTCGTAAATAAAGAAGTAAAAGTACGTAAATAAAGAAGTAAAAGGTCGTAAATAAGGAAGTAAAAGTTTGTAAATAAAGAAGTAAGAGGTCGTAAATAAAGAAGTAAAAGTTCGTAAATAAGGAAGTAAAAGGTCGTAGGTAAGACGGTACGTTAGAAATGAGAAAGGTTGGACCAGCAGTAGAAAAGAACGTACGTAAGAATATAAAAGTAGCTTTGTTCGTTCCTTACGTAATAAGGGATGTATTTAATAATACAATAGTATAAAGGTACATAAGTTCGTAAGAAAGTTCGTAGGTACGTACGTAAGAACGGAACGGTAACCATAACGACCTCTGACCTTTTATAAACCATCTCAGACCTGAATATATTTGAATTAGATTTGACCCCATGGAGCGATGTTTGTTTGTTTATTTATTCTGAAATCAGCCAGTGTCTGTTTTTTACGTTTTTAGGATTCGCTGGTACCAAAACGTTCACTGGTTCACCACAGGAAACAGGAAGTGCAGATCAGGAAGTCAATAAACGGGGTTATGGCTGTCTGTTATTGCAGCCGTACCACACAATAAGAAACCTTTGTGCAGGAACCGACTGAGCTTTATTTTATACAAAAACCCACAGCTACGATTCTTATTATTATTCTTATTATTATTAAAAACAACAAGTCTCACTCTTATAGATCTGTGTAACAAATCTGAGATTTACAACATGTCGTTTGTGTCTCAATACTTTTGGACACATAAATACATAAATGAACACAATGTGTGTTAAAATAACATCTTTTAAATAAATAAAGAAAGTATGAAATCACTCATTAATAAACAAACACTCGTTAAAAACAGAATAAATGTTTAAAAACAAATCCTGAAGCTTGTGTCTAAACTGGTGTGAAATAAAAACCAAACCTCCTCTGTGTATTTATCTATAATTATGTTCTCATGGCGTAACAATAAATCAACACAAACATAAATAAGTAAATAAGCTTAAAGAAAAGCTACAAAAAAGAAAACCAGCTTGAAAATGAGACCAAGATAAAACGGCAAAGTGATTTTAAAAAATAAATAAAATCACTAATAAACACACTCAAGCTGAAAAGTAATTAAATAAATGTAAAATAAATAATAAAATAAATAAATAAATCAGAGCTGAAACAAATAAATTGAAGTAAAATTGAAAAAAAACCTTTTTTTCTCACCCAAAATGAATAGATGTGGATTTGTTATTTAAATCTTATCGAGTTTTAATAAATAAATAGCTTTAGAAATACAATCCACTAAACAATAAAACCGGTTTCAAACTGAAACAGACAAGCAAAAAAAAAAGGTTAATAAATGAAAACGGTCATTTATATATAAATAAGTCAATTATTTACTAAATAAATCGATTTTAAAAAATGAACTGAAACAATTAAAGTGATGTCGCAACCTGCATCTGTGTATTATTTTGTGTTTTTTTTTATTATTATTATCAATAATATTAATAATAATAATAAGTTTAATTTGTATCCCCCCCCCCTTTGGTTCCCTTTCCTTGCTCAGTGTTTGCAGATTATTTGTTTGGGTTTAGTTTTAGGCCCCTGGAGTTAAACTCGTTTAAATAAACAGCATTTTAGGCATTTGCATTTCACTTTGCTCAGCATTTGCATCCAGGTGCAAAATGGTCATGGGGGGGAGGGGGGGGTGTGTTTGGGTTGGGATGGGGGTTGGGCATTAGGTATGGGGTCGGAAATATTGGATTAGGGTTTAAGATTTGGGCTTGGGATCGAGGTTAAGGTTTGGGGTTAGAGATTAAGATTTGGGATTGAAGTGAGGGATTATGGATTACGATTTGGGATTGGGGTTAAGGATTAAGATTTGGGGTTAGGAATTAAGATTAGGGATTGGGGTTAAGGTTAAGGATTAAGGTTTAGGATTAATGATTAAGATTTGAGATTGGGGTTAAGGCTTAAGGTTTAGGGTTAAGGATTAAGATTTGGGATTGTGAGTTAGGATTAGGGATTAAGATTTAGGATTGGGTTAAGGATTAAGGTTTGTGGTTAAGGATTAAGGTTTGGGATTGAGGTTAAGGTTTGGGGTTAGGGATTAAGATTAGGGATTGGGGTTAAGGTTAAGGATTAAGGTTTAGGATTAATGATTAAGATTTGGGATTGGGGTTAAGGCTTAAGGTTTAGGGTTAAGGATTAAGATTTAGGATTGGGTTAAGGATTAAGGTTTAGGATTGGCGTTAAGGATTAAGGTTTAGGGTTAAGATTTGGGATTGGAGTTTAGGTTTGGGGTTAGAGATTAAGATTTGGGATTGAAGTGAGGGATAATGGATTACGATTTGGGATTGGAGTTAAGGAATAAGATATGGGGTTAGGAATTAAGTTTTAGGTATGGGGTTAAGGATTAAGATTAGGAATTAGGGATTAAGATTTAGGATCAGGGATTGTGTTGCTGGAGTTGTGAGTCTGTTGTGCTGTGAAAGGTTAAAAGTTTTAAATAAAGGCAAACTCTTTCCATTAAAAAAAATCAAGCACATTTTAATTTCGTAACTTTTTTTTGAAACCCTAGTGAGCACTGGGAGTTTAGATTAGATCTGGCAACCCTGGGAATGTGGCAGTGTGTTATAGCGCTGGGCGGCGGTTAAAACATTTACACCAACGTTCAAATCCGGAACAAGCAGAACAGATTTCCATCTAGGCTTAGTTCCTGCTGGGAAGCCATTGGTGTCACTGGTCCTGTTTCCTCCTCCTCCTCCTCCTCCAGCTTATTCAGATCCAATTCAGCTCTTTAAAACTCAAGCTTATAAACGAGTAAGAGGGACAAACGTCCTGTACGTGTCATAGGGTGGCACAGAACAAATGCTGTCCTTCATAAAAAACAGGATGTTCTGACATAAAAGGTTACTCCCATAAAATGTGCAGAAGCACCTCTGACCCCATTGGCGTCCCATCAGCAGACCATCGAGCTGACTCTGCGTTTCTCCTGGCCATGTTTGGATCTTCTTCAGGTTAGAAAAGGGAAATTGTTTTATGAGAGTTTGTAAAAAGCCTCGCTATTTAAGAGGTACAGCACGATCCAGAGACCAGGGTCTGTTCCCGCCTTGTACCCTGTGCTGCACCATCCTCAGTTAGACTCCGATTACTCCTTTGTGTGTGGGTTCTGGGGCGGGTTATGGTTTGGGTTAAGTTTGGGGTTTAGGGTAAGTTTGTAGGATTTAGGAAATAAAGTTCCAGATTAGGGTGAGAAAAGGGGGGCGAGGGTTTAGGAAAGGGGATTAGGGATTATATTTATGGTTTAGGCTTGACGTTGGGTTTTTAGGTGTTTAGGTTAGGTTAGGGTTTAGGTTTTAAGATTTGGCTTTGGGACTATATCTTAGAACTTCAGGGCTTAGGAGCTAAGGATTATGGTTTAAGATTTGTAAGGAGGGTTTATGGGTCAGGTTTAACGGTAGGGATTAGGGGTTAGGTTTAGGGTTGGGGATTAGGGGTTAGGTTTAAGGTTAGGAGTTAAGGTTAGGGGCTAGGTATTAGGGTTAAGGTTTGGGATTAAGGGCTAAGGGTATATGTTAGGTATGGGACTAGGCTTTAAGGGTTAGGGGTTAGGGATTAGGTTTGGGTTAGGGATTATGGGTTAAGGTTAGGTGTTGGGTTTGGAGTTAGGGATTAGGGGTTTGGGATTAGGGATTAGAGGTTAAGGGTTAGGAATGATGTGTTAGGTTTGAGATTAGGGATTAAGGTTAGGTGTTAGGTTTGGGATTAGGGGTTAGGGATTAGAGGTTAGGGATTATGTGTTAGGTTTGAGATTAGGGATTAAGGTTAGGTGTTAGGTTTGGGATTAGGGATTAGGGGTTAGGGATTAGAGGTTAGGGGTTAGGGATTATGTGTTAGGTTTGAGATTAGGGATTAAGGTTAGGTGTTGGGTTTGGGATTAGGGATTAGAGGTTAGGTGTTACATTTGGGATTAGGGATTAGAGGTTAGGGGTTTGAGATTAAGGGGTTTGGGATTAGGGATTAAGGTTAGGGGTTTGAGATTAGAGGTCTGGGGTTTGGGATTAGGGGTTTGGGATTATGTGTTAGGTTTGAGATTAGGGATTAAGGTTAGGTGTTAGGTTTGGGATTAGAGGTTAGGTGTTGGGTTTGGGATTAGGGATTAAGGTTAGGTTTTGGGTTTGGGATTAGGGATTAAGGTTAGGGGTTTGGGATTAAGGGGTTTGGGATTAGGGATTAGGTTTGAGATTAGGGATTAAGGTTAGGGGTTTGAGATTAAGGGGTTTGGGATTAGGGATTAAGGTTAGGTGTTGGGTTTGGGATTAGGGATTAGGTTTGAGATTAGGGATTAGGTTTGAGATTAGGGATTAAGGTTAGGGATTGCGTTTGGGATTAGGGATTAAGGTTAGGTGTTGGGTTTGGGTTTAGGGATTAGGGATTAATGTTAGGTTTGGGATTAGGGATTAAGGTTAGGTGTTGGGTTTGGGATTAGGGATTAAGGTTAGGTGTTGGGTTTGGGATTAGGGATTAAGGTTAGGGATTAGGTTTGAGATTAGGGATTAGGTTTGAGATTAGGGATTAAGGTTAGGGATTAGGTTTGGGATTAGGGATTAAGGTTAGGGATTAGGTTTGGGATTAGGGATTAAGGTTAGGTGTTAGGTTTGGGATTAGGGATTAAGGTTAGGGATTAGGTTTGGGATTAGGGATTAAGGTTAGGGATTAGGTTTGAGATTAGGGATTAAGGTTAGGGATTAGGTTTGAGATTAGGGATTAAGGTTAGGGGTTTGAGATTAAGGGGTTTGGGATTAGGGATTAGGTTCGGGATTATCGTGTGGGTGCTTGGTTAGTCAGGATGATGAACCGTTATGTTTTTGGTTCCTCTACAGGGAATCTGAAGGGAGCCACCATCGTGGACGCTCTGGACACTCTCTATATCATGGAGATGTACGACGACTTTGAAACCGCCACCGAGTGGGTGGAGCAAAACCTCGACTTCAACATGGTAAGATAATGTATTCGTTAATTATCCTTCTTATGATGTCATGAACTAGGCTTAGAAACGGCTGTTTACCATTTCATTTATGTGTATAACTGTATATATATATATATATATAAACACTGTAGGAGCAAAAGTATTGAGACACACCTCGTAAACTCCTTTTTTTTTCCTGTTCCAGCCTGATATATAAAATAATATCGACGTCGAATGAACGGCGTAAGAATGAAACATGGTGACTCATGAGATTCCACTGGTCCCGTCCTTGTCGTCTGCGTTTATCTCGGTCACTCCGGTGCCCCCGGCACTCCGTGACGCTCCGCTGCTTCCCTATTTAAGCCGAACCCCTCTCTCCCTGCCTTTCTGATTCAGACGCTGCCACTCGCTCGGATAAGTCACCTAAAAAGGTCAACAGATGCAAATCTGGACCGCCGAGCTTCTCCCCCGACCTCGGAGTCGTAATAAAACACAACAGATCTCTGCAAAACAACAAAAGAAACTTCTTAAGACCTAAAAGAATAACCCCAGCCTCAAAAACTAACCCTGTCCCCTTAAAACTGTTTAAAAAAAAAAAAATAAGATAATTAATTTATAACCCTACCCCTACAACAACAACAAAATAAATAAAAAACAATACAAAAATGATTACAAACTATAATAACCCTACCCCTACAAATATTTAAAAATACAGTAACCCTACCCCCACAACAAGAACAATTAAATAAATAAAAAAAAACTAATAAAACATAAAAAATAACCTTACCCCACAGCACCAAAAAAATAAAATAAATAAACAAATAGAAAATTATTCAAAATAATAAATAATAACCCTACCCCCACAACAACAAAAACTAAATAAATAAATAAATAAAAAATATAAAAAATTATAATAACCCTACCCCCACAACAACAAAAACTAAAACTAAATAAATAAATAAAATAAATAAAAAATATAAAAAATTATAATAACCCTACCCCCACAACAGCAAAAACTAAATAAAAAAACAAAACAAATAAAAAAATATAAAAAATTATAATAACCGTACCCCCACAACAACAAAATCTAAATAAATAAAAAACAAATAAAAAAGATAAAAAATTATAATTTATAAAAACATTTTAAGATTATAGCCCTACCCCACAGCAACAACAAATAAAATAAATAAACAATTAAAAAAATTATTTTAAATGATAATAACCCTACGCCACAACAAAAAATAAATGAATAAAAATATATTAAAAATAAAAGTAAAATAACTTTAAGCGAAAACTTAAGATAAGTATTAACAAATCTATTTCTTTTGTAAAAAATTATAAAGAGAACTGTCACCCAAAAAAAAAAATGTATAAGCACCAAACACCAAAACCAACCCAATAATAAACTTAATTCCAAAACATTTACAAAAAACCCTTTTATAAAAAAGAAATCCACGCCCCTGCCACGCCCCATAAATAACTCAATAAAGAACAGGTATTTATTTAATCTTGTAAAATAAGCGCTATCCTTTGTATTTCCCTCGATGATAAACAGCCTGAATGTGTCTCTCTCTCTCTCTCTCTTTCTCTCTCTCTCTCTTTCTTTTTTTATGTTTGATTTTAGATAATAAAAGTCTTTCGTTCCTCGTACCGTTGGCAGAACCCGGGATGACGAACTGCGTTTTATAAAATCTTTTTATGAAGAGCGTTAACAAACTTTTTAATTGAAAGCCTTTTTACTTTTTGCCCTGCAGCGATTCCCGCAGTAAAAGCGGCGGCTGCTGAATCTCGTCTCGATCCGTCGTTAATATTCCGAACGGCGCCGGAATACCCAAACTGCCGCGGTTTGATCTCAAAGCTCGCCTTTTTTTTTTTTAAAGTATTTTTTCCCCCTCTCTCCAGCAGAGCTTCTGCTCTCTTGATCCGCGACACGACGGCGTGTTCAGCAAAACCAAAAAGTTCCAACTCTTTAGCTGATCTGATTTACCCCTCCCCGATCAAACTGCTGTGTGACTTTAGTATTGATTTTAGTTCATTTTTAAGGCTGTTTAAAATCGATAGCTTCATCATCGAGAAAAGAAAAAGTTACGACGTTTTAAATCAACTGATGAGGGATTCATGTTTCTGTTTAATGATTTAATAATGATGACTGTTTCATTTCTTTGTTTTTGATTTTTTTTTTTTTTAAATAAACAGTAATACTGAGATTACTTTTTTAAATATTATTTTTGAAGTTAAAATATATTTTTAATCTTTAAACTTCCTAATTAATATTTTTAAAATTGGGGATATTTCTGTTTTTATATGTCATATTTGTGTGTGTGTGTGTGTGTGTGTGTGTGTGTGTATGTGTGTGTATGTGTGTGTATGTGTGTGTATGTGTGTGTGTGTATGTGTGTGTATGTGTGTGTATGTGTGTGTGTGTGTGTGTGTTTACAAGACATGAATTAGTTTAGGGAGGGTTCATTTCCAGAATCCATTTGGAATTCAGACTAGGTCACATGACCTAGATTAGAACTTTCAGCAGTGACCAGCTGTGCTCATCATTCCACTGGGTGTAGCTCACTTCAGCTGCTAATGGTGGTAGTCAGCTAAACTAATGTTGTACTACAACCCTTTATACTAGTGGATTTTTTTTGACCACAGGTATGCACTGTTTAACAAATGCATTACGTTCTGTAAAACAGGAGGTTGACCCAACATTACCATTTTCACATATTTTTTTTTTGCTACTTTTTCATAAGTGTGCCAAGGACAAGTCAGTATGTCAGGGATCCCACTGAAAACCAGAGTGGAACTCTACACAGCATTTATAATGCAGCCGCATTTTTAATTATAGGAAATTCACCATAAGTATATAAAATACAGCAATTTATACATTGTACATACAACCCTGTGTAGGGGAAACAACAACCCTGAATACACAGAATAGCAGCTAGATTGCAACAGAGACTCCCTAAGTGAATGTTTTTTTATGTGTGTATATAACTAAACTCTCTCTCTCTCTCTCCTCTCTCTCTCTCTCTCTCTCTCTCTCTCTCTCTCTATATATATATATATATAGTATACATTATATATAAGGAAAGGAAAAACTCCATGAAAGTAGAAGGAAGAAACCTTGGGAGGACCAAGGCTCGAAAAGGGAACCAACCTCCATGGGTGGAGTAAATGTTAATTTAATAATTACTTAACAGTATATTACATTAATAGTAAAATTAAGTAAATCATATTTAAATCCATAATACATTTTAAATTGGTAATAAAATTCAAACTAAATAACAAAATAGATTTTAAAATAAGTCCTCAGCGGTAAGTTATTGGAGGCACATTGTGTCCTAATAATTAAATGATAGAGGGAGTTATATAGGCATATAGGTAGTTATTGAACAAAAAACATGTACTGGTTCTTACAAATAGGTAACGGAAAGTCATACGCAAACTCCAGTGACTTGCACAAGCAAAGTCTCTAAAAACATCAACTATATTATAAAATTATTGTCCAAATGTGTGTTAACAAGCACGCAAGCACACCACAGACAAGGTACACATGCGCGCGCACACACACACAAACACATTGACGGTGTTCCTGGTGTTCTTAAACTCCAACCTCTGCTTTTGGATTGGCAACGTTGATTAATTGTTGACCAGGTGTTTATGGTCACAGTGTCCAGAGTTAACAAATTGTATTTGTAAATATAAATTGTCCCATTTAAGATCTTGGTTGTTAAAGTGAATGGAATGTTGAGCGGATGGGTGCTAAACGGCACATACCTGCTTTTCAGCTACAGTATAATGACGGATGAAAAAAATCAGACACAGTCTCACAGGCAAGCACTGACAGTAGCATTGGTCATACTAAAGAGCTCAGTGTGTTCGAACAAGACATTATCATGTAATCTGTTTAAATAAATCTTGATGGAAGTAGTTTCCCAGTTTTAAATATTGGCTGTAACTTATATAAAGCACACCAGAATATGACCCCTGAGAAATACAAAGCTAAGGTGTGCATGCCTGGTTACTGTGCTATTTGCATTTCACTGAACAAAAGAAAAAAACCCAAACAATTGTTAATTAAGTTGTTTTTAATGTTATCACTGAAAATTGGTAATAAATCTTCTAAAATTCAAGAAAAAAAAGATAAGGTTTCTTAATATGGAGTAACCTCCAGTCGTCAGTGTTGTTCCATGTTGTTGAAAAATATTTTCTACTTGTGTTGAATACGAGACCAAATGTTTTCTATACAGTTCATATCGGTTTGATCAAGCCAGAGCATGACACCTTGAGACCTATTAATCACCACATCTTCAAAAACACTTCTCTTCACTTTCCAGTATCATGCACAAAATGATGAGTCATCAGTCACATAACACAACTCTGCTGAACCACTCTGAATCAAACCTTCCAGATTCTACCAGAAACTCTTTTGTCCTTAATTTTTTTTTTATTTTAGCACAAATTGTATCTTCTAGATACCAGCACAGTGGCTCGTTAGCACTGCAGCCTCACAGCAAGAAGGTCCCGGGTTCAATCCCACGGTGGAGCGGATTGGGTCCTTTCTGTGTGGAGTCTGCATGTCCTCCTTGTTCCTGCGTTGGTTTACTCTGGGTACTTCGATTTTCTAGAACAGTCCAAATACATGTATGTTAATCGGTGTCTCTGAAGTTGGGCTTAGTGCACGTGTGTGTGCACGTGCCCTACCAATGGATGGCTGGATGGCTGGATGGCTGGATGGATGGATGGCTGGATGGCTGGATGGCTGGCTGGATGGCTGGATGGATGGCTAGAAACCAAGTTTGCGTTATATGATTGTTGTCTTTATATCTGAGGGCTTGCATTCTGTTAATAGTTAAAAGCATTTTCCTTGTCTTTGTCCGTTTAATTTGTTACTCATCTCCGCTTGAAGAAGCTTTGGGCCTTCTCCATACTTTCTTTCTAGTAACATCACATGTTGTTTCAATGCACTGACCTAATATTTTAATAGCAAATGGTGATATAGGGGTTTGCTGTGCTTTTTTTATTTTTGTTTTTGTTTTTTTTTTGTAAAATACCCGGACAAAGATCAGCTGTGTGGTTTCTGACACACAAGCCTTGCATGATCTAATACTCTTTTTGGAGCAGAGTTTCTCACTCTTTTATTGTTTATCTTGGGACACGACTGCGTATCATAGATCTCGACCTGTAGGCATTTTCAGTTCTGCTTCTATTTAGGAGGCTCGTGATGGTCTTCATCAGGTGTGGCAGATTACCAACTAGTGACTAATCTTTTAAGGAAAACAAGACAGTGACAGTTTTTAATTTAATATTCAAATATGTGCAGTTTTGTACATGATATTATGAATACCCAGACATGTTATGACATGAGATTTCCATCAGACATTTTAAATCATCTTTGTGTGCAAGAAGATTTGGTAAGTGAATTTCACTTTTCCAGCTTTACCACATGATATTGTCCACCCTTAGAAGAAAGAACAAACATTATCATATTTATCATATTTATCGTATTTTGGCAACGGGATTATGCTGGAGAACTTTCCTGAAACACATGAGTGTGACGTATGTTCGTACATGTATAGAACTATATAGAAAATGCAAGTTTAAAGCTGAGCATATTTAAACAACCTATAAAGCAACATGTAGGCTGCTCGTTGCTTGCAGAAAATGATGTATAAATGCCAGCTTTGGCTGCAAAGTAAAAATGGCATTGTGTTGCATGCCAGTCGGCTGCATTTGGCAGCTAAGCCGGATGTTGCACACACCTGTGGTATTAAAGGATTACCCCATGTAAACACTTGCCTGAGCATTATTTTGCAGTAAAACAGTAATAATTATTTAAATATCTCTGAATATCCATTTAAGAGGGTGTTAACAAGAACACCAGTTTGCTTTTGATGCAGTGTTCTTTTTTGGTGACCAAGTAATGCATTATGACTTATGTTGGGAGAACTTGCAAAAGAATTCTACTGTCAGTCTGGTTCTGTAGAATCACTCATTCGAGTTGCTTTATTGTCCAAGTTGAAATCTCTGGTTAGAACAAATGCATATTCAGATAACGGGCTAGATGGAGTACAGAAAAAATAACGTTGCATATTTTCCCTTCTTTTTCGCAGTCATGCTAGACATCTGTTGAAAAATGGAGCCTGTGTCATGCTGTATATAATCTCCCATGTACCCTTATCATAGCTCTGTTTCTAATGCATTTGCTATACATATTTGAAATGATGTGCATTTTATTCCAGTAAGTTATGTCACCCCAAGGATGAACTAGAATCCGTTAATCATGTGCTTCACAAAAAGCCAGGTTGTAAGATTCTGTCATCTTCCCAGCTGACTGATATATTAACAGTTTTATACTCGACCGTCCAGCCAAGTGATAAAAACAACAGATATCCTCAACGGACAATGTTACCTCTTATAGATTTCTTTCTCTCCCATCCCTCTTTTCATAATCTTTTTCTATATATCTTTTTACCCCTGTAATTCTTATTTAAAACGTTCATGGGAGAAAAACTTTGAAAATCTGATTACCAAGCCTTTTCCTCGAGTTTTAGAACCCAGATATTGTTACCAGGAAAAAAAAAAGAAGCTTTTTTTTAGATGGCTGCATATACGGTTCTGATTTCATAACACACTCAACATAAATATGCAGAGCCATTAAGATAACAATCCTTTTGTGTAAGGGTCTTGGTCCTGAAAACATTTTTGGTCATTTTTCTTTTTAATCTTCTCTCCTCTGAACATAATAATAGTTAAAATATTGTACAGTTTTTTGTTTTTTTTTTGTTCTGCATTTGATGTTTTTTTTCCCTGTACTTTTTTACACTCATTAAAGTCACACAAAACAGTATTACCAAGGGTAAATATTAGCTTTATCTTTTCGTTTCCAGATGTGCCATAGGAAAGTCATACCTCATGTACTTCCATGTCCTCCATGATTGTTTTACTCACACTTGTGTAATGTGTAGACTACAGGGCATCATAAACGTCCTCAATCTAAGAGGTTTGAACAACCAGATTCAAAGTGATAGGATTTTATTATATGTTTTAACTAGGACTAATAATTTGGTGCACAAGGGGGGTGTGGGGGTTTTTTTTTTTTTTTTTTTTTTTTGGTGTAAGGCGTAAATCTCACAGAATCTGGAAACTTGAACTGTTATGTAATTTCTAATGGAAGACGTACTACATTTGAGAGAAATGCAAAATGAAAGAATTTCACTAGTAGTCTCATACTTTTGGCTCATAATGTATGCTATTAATTGATTACTGTAATATGAAATTTACTTTTGACTATGCTGGTGCAGTGGTTATGGACCAGGCCCTTAACCCAAAACATAATTGGCTCTGAAAGGCCATTCATACTTCCATTGTGGGTGAGTCTGAATCATATTTCCACATAGGAAGTAATGGAAATCTAAATTGAAATGCTTGTTTTTTAAAGCCTATATTATGAATCATGCAAGCTAACCTCTAAACACTGCGCCAATTTGCCGCTCTCAGAAAAAAAACCCATTCAAGTCTTTACACAAAATTAACCCAAATTAAATTAAATAAACAGCACCTTAACTGTCATGAGGTGAGCTGCTGGAATGCTGGAAGTGGCAGGAGGGGGTGAAGGAGGTTAGTGCCTCTGAAGGAGGGGAGTCCTCTTCTAAAAGGACTGAAGGGTAAGTTAAATTGAAAAATAAAACCCCAAAAACATGCAGAGACTGAAGGTGTGGCTGAAATTGCATGAATGGGTGTGAATTGGATGCGAGTTAAAGTCTGTGTGTTAGTGATTAGTGAATGAGTAAAAGAATGTACAATTTCTGACGCACCCCAAGGTCGTGGCATGTGCATACAGGTCTTACCCGTGTTTAAAGTTGAGTTTTTGTTTGAATTTGGGGACCAAAAACTTTGCTTGATTGGTCGGATGATGATGTGTTCATATTCCAAGGTTCTATTTAACGCTGATTAATTGAAATTTAAAGAAAAGATCCATTCATTCTTTCTTATCTGCTTAACCCTGGACAGGATTGCGTGAGCGCCGATGCCTAGGCAGCGGCGTAGGGCCCGGGCAGGAATGACCATATATGGGGCGCCAATCCATCATAGGGCACATACACTTACACACTAGGTCCACTTTAGCACAGTCAGTTAACCCGATGCATGTCTTTGAACTGTAAGCGAATACCGGAGTACCTAGTGTAAAGCCACACAGACACAGGGAGCACCCGGACCACCTCACCTGGGAGTGAACATGGGACCTTCCAGCTGTGTGGCAACAGTGCCATAGAGCCAGCATGCTGCCTGTACGGAGAACAGGTCTTCTACTTGATCTGTGTCATGCAAGTGAAAACGTCAGTGCATAAACTGCAGAATTTGCATTTGCATGACCATCGGATTCATGGTCAAGCAGAACATCAGAGCCATGCTTGTATTAGACATGGCGTTTAATGAATAAAGTTTTTCAGACTCTTCATGTGGTTAGCTTACAGATGGTGAAATAAGTTAGTTGTTGAGCTGGCTTTAATGGCAACCAATTTCCGACATAATTTGCAGAGTGCTGTGTTATGAGCATCATCCATCTTTCAAAGCCAAACCACCTCCATGCCAGTGAGCATGAGTGAGCAATTAAATCTAATGACGTAGACTGGAAGGCTGGTGGTGTCTGTGTATTGTCTCCCAGCCCAGTTTGTTTATTCATTTTTAACTTCACTCATGCCCTTTTAGGTAGAACGCAGGCTTGTTTCTTGCAGTCGGAGACCACCTGTATTACCCACCTCATTCTGTTGGATAAATATTTAATTCTCAGAGCACACCTGAACATTTTTACTCTGACTGACCTTTTGTTTTCAAATGTGTGCATTTGTTTGTATAACTATAACTTTATAGTTCTTCAGAATCTGGATCATTTCTAACATTTTCATGTTTTTTTATTTACAAATACAAATTTACTGTACTTTTCCCTTTGTTTGCTGGTTTTATACTGGCAGGTCAGAGTGTGGAAAGGGGTCGGAGTGTGGAAACGGGTCCGATTCTTAATGCCCTATTTTTTTTTTCCTTCTCTCCTTTTCCATCTCTCACTCTCTCAGGCAGGAAAGAGTTACCTTCCATGTTTCCTGTCCAATTCCCACAGCTTCAGATCCTTTCGGATCGCTTTCTTCATACTAAACATTCCCAGGCTCCCATAACCTCCTGGCTTCCTCGCACCGGCCAAGAGCGTTCCCAGGTGAGTGCGTGGGCGAACCTCCTGTTTTTAAGGATAAAAATCTGTGTTTCTCTCACACCCCCTTCCCCTAACCATGGTAGTGGTAAACATTTTTTAAGTGTGTCCCTTAATCACAGGCATGGGGTAATTTTCTCATGAAAGCGATGCCAGAGATTTGAGCCAGAGAGAGCCAGAATTGATGTTCTAGTTGAACCTTAAGTTTTAGTATGCATGAACGCAAGTTTAATGTCTCCTCCAGGGCTTTGGACACTGGTTGTAAGCCAGTAACTCCGTGTTCAGGCAGTAAGAACTTGGAGCTGTCACAGGAAGGGTTTGAGTTCTATACTTGACCAAAGAGATTGTAAAAACGGCACGTTCATCTGGCAAAAGGTCATAAACCGATGATGTAGTTGAGAGCTACGCGCTGGCTCTTATAGCAATCGGTCAGTGCTTGGGATCCGTTTCCAAGACAACTTGTACAGGATATGAGAACCTTTCTAGTGATGTCAGTTGATCATATGACCTAAAGCATGACCTTGCAGAGTTTGTATTGATGTCTCTCTATGAATGGGTGACTAACTGAATGCTTCAGTGATTACCGTCATGTTTTAATAAAGGAAGTCATGGATTTGATTCATCATTGGTAACTTTTGTACTCGTCCTCTTGCCTGATTAAAACCAACTTTGTGTGTTCCACCTCTTACTTAGGCACGTATTTTGTTTTATTTGTAAGGGGAAGCCCAAGACAGAGCGGAACAAACAGACCTGATGTTGTTTGGACCCGACCTGGAAATGGACCTCTAAATTTAGTGTGGTGATGCACTGACTAATTGCCCCGTGAGCACTAATCATTACCAGCCCTCAAGCCACTCAGACAGCTGACAGAGTCAGGGTAGTGCTGCCCTCATGCTGTGTTGAAGCTAAACATCAGCACCCAGCAAACAGTCAGCACACGATAAACAGATTTAGTTGGAACCAAATGATCTGTCAGCGTCTGGGCTGTAATCCAGCCCTCCATCCTAAAACGCGATGACGTGACAAACATGACAACTAAATCTGTGTTTTTATGTCGTAATATCCACCAGGTTAATAATCACTCTGTGTCTGCTTTAAAGCATACTAACTTTATTTATGATGGTTTTACTATAAAATAAATGAACTCTATTTCAGTTGTCGATTTGTGAAGAACACTTTAAGAAGAAGTCGATTCAGTCAGACTGGTAAGAAGAAATTTGATGTACACCAGCAAGATACACTAAATCAATTGAAATCCAGTTGGCTTTGTACCAGAATGATGTACTCTAAACATGTAGCATGCACTGTGTGCTACCTGTATCTCAGCGACACAAAGCCGTGACCAAAGTTGCGGTCTCACACAGGAAGCGGCCGCCACCCAACGGATATCCTTCCAACTCCCACAGCTAAATAAAGCCTTAAGACAGAAGTAGAGCTTTGCATGCTGCTCTGTTAATGCACTGACAGTGCAGGTATTCTACTCTGACTAGAAATGCCTTGTTCCTTTCAATTCTAATTGTTCTTTTGATGTTTCCTGTAAGGTGCGTGTCACTTCGCACATAGCAAAGAAAGGCAGATCATGGGCGCTTTCGCACCAAATGGTCCTAGAGACTAATTTTGTAGGAACTACCACGTGGAGCTCCTCTGAGAATTAGATTTGTTGCAGTTTTTCGGTTTACAATCGCACCCAGACTAGGAACGCAGTGTAACGATGAACATGGACGTTTCAAAATCACATCCGTTGTCTCAAAGGCTTGGTAAAGCCTGGACTACACTGTCAATCGGTGTGGCTGTTTTTCTTTCATTAACGCAATTGTTGTTTATACGATTAATGGTGTACAAGTATTTTAAAAATGGCAGTAGAGCTCAACATATAGGCACTTGCTTCTGGACTAGTCACTATATACTGTATTTGCATGACGGTCTTCATCAATCACAATCTTACATCTGAAGTAATCACCACAAACTTGTCATGGGCTCCTATGTGCTGAGAAAAGACTTTGAAGCAGGAACTAAAACGTCTCTATACATGCTGCTCTAAGAACTACACTTCCTGTGGTATGAACATGTGCACAGATCTAGCAGACAAGGGGCGCAGATCTAAGAACTATAAAAAAAATAAAAGCGCCTCATTTCAAATAGTCAGGAGATTTGGGCTTCCATAGGAAATGTAGACTTAGTAAAAAATAAGACATGATCGATCCGATTTTTTTTATATATGAAAAGCATCCATTTAAATCTGCAGCCCATCATGGAGATTGCAAGGATAAGAGTTACCCTGGATGGGCCACCAGTCCATCTTGGGTCAGGCAGAGTCCTTGTTGCAGCTCTCGTAGAATATTTTTCCAATAGAATAGCTCTCCAAAAACATTTACATTTGTTCATGTGGAGAATTAACACAGTTTGAGCAGAGGTCCCCCATGCCGTCTGCATGTGTTCATTTGTGTAGCTTGACTGACTCAGGAAGTGCTGCAATTCTTGCATAACACTCACAGCAACAGAAATGAGAAATAATTCGGGGAAAGGAAAGGTGTCAGCATTGACCTCTGCATGCATTTTGAGAAGTGGAACTGAACTTGTGCTAGCCTGCGACCTCCATGTTATTCAGTGCTGTTCCGGGTTTAGCTTTCTATCAAACAAAAACTGGATCAGTAAGCGACTAGAAGATATGCTTTACTGGCACTGAATTGATTCTGAAATGCCAGTTCAGACCAGACTCAATTGAAGTGTAGTAGTGTATAAATAAAGGGATGTTGGAATTTTATACAGAAACCACGACAGTGACCAAAAGTCTACGACGCTGCATGCAGCGTGTTCTGTGACTTTTGACGCCCCCTGTATAGTAAAAAATGAATGATATGACACAAAACTTTAAATATATTGGGTTTATCCTGCATGCGACGAAATACATAAATCACTTTGCATGTTTCATACTGTACCAACTTTTCTGACTTGGGGTGGTATTTGATAAATTAATAGACAATTTAATGCATCCATCCCTCTATCTTTCTCTTAATCCATACGAGGTCGTGGGCCGGCCGACACCCACCCAGCAACTTTGGGCGCAAAGGAAGGAACACCAATAGACGGGGCGACAAATAATCCTAGGGCATATGCAGAGTCACGCACAGAGTCACGCACAGAGTCACGCACAGAGTCACGCACAGAGTCACGCACAGAGTCACGCACAGAGTCACGCACTAAGGGCCACTTTAGAGACACCAATGCACGCATGTCTTTAAATTGTGGCAGGAAACTGGAGTGCCCAGAGTAAACCCACGCAGACACTGGGAGGACATGCAGACCCAGAAAAGAACCAGGCCTCTCCACCCTGAAATTGAACCCGGGACGTGCTTATTGTGAGGCAGCAGTCCTACCCACCTTGAAATCTTTATATAGAAGTACTGTGGTTACATGAACTGTGAGATACTTGGACTACAGACTAGGAGGTCCGGGTTTCAAACCCTGGCCCTAGCAGACTGGCACTTTAGCGTAGTCCTTACTTCAAAATAGTTAAATTGTAAGTTGTAAGACTGTGCCATCTGTTTTCTGTGCCAACGGTTTCTGTCTTTGCCTGATTAGGAAATCTGTCATTTTGATCACATAGAGGATGGATGGACGCTTTACTTTTGGAGATTGCAATTAACTTTTTAAGGGTCTCCTATTGCGAGTCCTGTCATAGCTAAAAGAATTTCTAAAAAGTGTGAAAAAAAAACTTGTCAATGTAATTCTGAATGTAATGTAATGGCAATTTACGGGCACTTAAATGACTTTACTAAAACTGCCAGCACCTTTCAATTCTCTCTAGTCTTTATTCAGCGGTTAATGTGAGAAAGCAGAGAACATTTTCTCCAAGTTATCAGTTTCCTAGTGAGGGTCACGGGTTTAATTTAAGCAAGTGCTCAGCAAAGAACATGTGGCAGGCAAGCAACCGGGTTGGGGGAATACACGGGGGAACCCCCGCATGCCTTCACACTGTAGATCGTTAGTACAAGATTTACAAGATGCATCGATACAAAATCCTGTGAGGCGAAGGCCTGACCAGTATTCACGAACAGGCCAGGAGGGCTATTTAGAAATTCCCTGGCACCACAGTACTGTGATGATATCATTGGAAGTAGGTGTGGACTTGAAATCTTGTATCTGGAATGATGCAGAAGTCTTTCCTTCAGAAATATTTGAAATGGGATCACAGTTATCTGAATGTTTACTAATATTTGAGAGGTTCTTGATTTTGCTGAGCTTTTACTTACACTCACCAACAAAACATGTTTGATACACTAAAACATTGTGAATTGAAATGAAATACTCGGTTAGTCAAAAGTCACTGGACACATCTCGTGCTGCATTGTGGACTTTTCGTGAAGGCTGTCCAAACCATTGTTGAGATTCGTCTGTAGCGGTCTTCAGCTGGTCACTACGTGGTTTGTCGTCCACAGTCCCAGTTTCTCAGAATTTGGCTATGAGGGATGTAACAGTGCTGTGTGAAATCGGTGGTCTTTCTGGGTGTCTGCCATTGAAGTCTCCATCTATGATACGGCAGCTACGTTCCTCAGACATCAGAGTCGTCAATTCCATCTTCAGTTACCTGTGATGAGCAATAGTATACTGAACAATAGAAAGGTCCTGAACGTTCTGTGTTAACTTTTGAACCACGAGAGATTTTGCAAATCTGATTGTGGTAATTGATTGCTAAGACAGTTCTGGTTTTCTTTGATATGCTACATGACTACCTTCCCATTGGAGAAACTTGCCACATAAACAACAACCTGACAACCTGATTTTCTGCAGTTATCACATTATGAAGTGCTATAAGCGAACTCGGGGGAATAACTATGGAGTTATAATAACTCCAATCATCAATTATTGTGCTTAACTATAATGTTTTTGCTATAGTGTTCTTGAAGTGGTGAGCCCTCTGTCCCAGTGACCTTCAACTTTTCCCTGAACTGGAAGTTTGCCATTATGCCTTGAGCACTTTGGCACTGTCCCTAAGCTGCACATTACAGTTGTGTGTGGCTAATTGCAAACAGCAGACAGATTTTGTTGTACCATTGTGCTTTTATGCAGCTTATGAGTAGAATCTGAAGAAAAAAAATGTCAGAAATGTTTAATAGTTCTAAACGCTAATGTGAATTTACACCCTCCCACGAACCCAAATGAGGTGTCAGCAGAAAATACTTGACTCGTGGGATAAGTGGGTGTGCTGTTGAAAAGGGGCATGTTAGGTGTATGCTTTAATCTTAGCTATTGGATAATTTATGAGGTTGTTTGGTTATTCATGTCTACTGTAGATGATCAATCAGAGGTGTGGAGCAGAAAGACAGTGCAGCAGTTCAGTACCAGCCTTGAGTCATATGGCAGGTTCTAAAATGCCATCTAACACTGCTGAGTAAGAAAAGGAGGCGTTTGGCATTTCTGAACCATGATTCAGTTAGTTTGTGGTCCAACCGAACCTGAGGGGGAGGAAAGGGTGCAAGTGAAAGATTTCAATCATACTTGTGACACCCGCACACATCTTGCGTTGTGTCTTGTGGAGATTAAACATGTTTCTCAGTAGACAGTAGGCAGTGCTTCTAACGAAGAGTTATGGCATAGTAGAATTACTCTCTCACTTGTGCACACACACACTTGCTTTCTTATTCATTACACTGTCACTGTGGTTTTACATTTAAATACGAATTCATTCATTTTTCCCCTCCATGTTAATCTAATTCAGGCTTACAGAAAGAAGGTTGCCAATGTGTATTAGGGCACATAACCACATACTCCTGTTCACTCATACTGGGAAGCTTTAGAGAAGCCGTTTTACCTAAGGAACTTCTTTGGAGTGTGGGAAACCCATTTAGATACAGGGAGAACATTATTATAGATACAGATTATTATTATTATTATTGTTATTATTATTATGCAACTCACAATTGACACAATCTTAAGGTTAAGGGTCTTGCTCAAGGACCCAAAAGTGGCAGCTTGGCAGAGGTGGGACCTCTAGTACTTGGACCTTCTGGTCCATAGTCCAAAGTCTTACCCAATAGGCCCCCATGGTCCCACAGGAACATCTGAAATGGCTGGAAAAGTACCATCTGTACCTAGGACTGTCGTAATGTTATATATATTATATATGTAATGCGTATATTTTATGTATTGTTTTCTTAGAGATATTATTTATCTACTTCATCCAAGTCTTAGGTCACCATTAGGTTGGATATTGCACTCATTTTATCACTGTTATAATGACTATATAATCTCCCAGTTTATTAGAATGCAACCAAAAATACAGGTAAATTGTAAGATGCAATAATAACCTAAAAATTCAAGTCTTTGTGGGCTACAGTGGCAAGTATTTAGTTGTTTAGTGTCACCTCCTCTTATACTTGAGCAATAGAATCATCTGTCAGTCAGGATGCCGAGTTGATGTTTCTACAGTGCAAAGAAGCTTGGTATTTTTGGAGTAGTAGAAGCCAAGAAACCACATACTCTAAAGGGGGACCCAAGGTAAAAACCAAAGATATGCTCAAGCTCCCAAAGAATGGAAAGAACACCATTGAAAATGGCTTTATAGAGTGAGTGATAAATCAACGTTTGAAATTTTTATGTCCTATTACACGAACATGCCCTATGTTACAAGACGGGATGTGCATATTAAATGTTTATTTAACCTTTATTGTGTGATATACACGTACAACAGACATACAAACAAGAACTACTGTTGCTTACCAACTTTGAAAAATAAATTTGCAAACAAGTTTTTCGAAACAATCTACAACACAATATATAGGTACTCAGAATGTAAAGCATAATACTGTAAAAACAAGTTCTTACTAAATTCCAGTCAATGTTTGAAGGACTTATCCAGTGTGATCTGACGCCTTCTCTTGACGGACTGCACTTGAACATAATCACCACAAACATCTAACGCAGCAATGGGACTGCCTTCATTTCCCTCCTTCATGAAATAACGGTGCAATGTTTCAATGCATTTCCTAGCATCCTGTGTTGTCACTTGCACGAACTCATTAGGGGCATCATCATCACTTTCCTGGTCTTTCGATGCTGTCGTGTTTCTTTGCAATTTTAGCAACAATTGCAGCGTCATAATCCGCTCTAAGTGGCGACTTGCGGCTTCTTTTTCTTATTCGCTCTCACGATCTTTGGTCCGATTAAACAGAATTTTGGTCCAAATAAGCGAATAACATTACACGTATATAATAGGATTTGTTTCGGTACTTTAGGATTTGGCCCGAATAAGAGGCTGGTCCCATTAACCGGATTCGACTGTACTGCTCACAATACCTGCTGGTTTTCTGCAGTTTATATGGTTTCCTCCCACTTCCCAACCTAACATGGGTTAATTGGTGTTTCCAAAGTACCCCTTCATGTGTGACGGTGTCCTGTGATGGATTTTTTTTCTTCTTGTTTTGCGCCTTGTCACTGGTTAAACATCGGCTCTTCTGCGACCCTGACTTGAAAAGGTGGATTTATAAACAGCAGCAACTTTGACGGATTAGTTGTTCAGGTCTTTGCATACACACATGGCATATTCTCATGCGTCTGATATCTACACAGAATACTGGTTGAGTGCACTTTTGAGGATTCATCAGACACACTTGTTATCTTTTATTCTTTTAGATAACAGAACAAAGGTCTACTAGCTCATTGCTAGTTCTTTGTTGAGGAGACATCATGCCAGTGTTGAAGAAGCCCTTTAAATGTTTCAAAGTCTTTGATTTTAAGCATTGATGGCCTTAGAACAGTTTTTTTATTTTTTTTTACGGCAAGCAAGTTGACTACTTTTTCTTAACCTAAGGGCAAGTTCAGTTTTTGTTGCTTTCCCGTCTCACTCACGCTCTCTCGTCTTACCTCACATCCTGTGATTTGTTTGGCGGCTTAATCTAAGTTCCTACATAAAACCCTGAGGGTCTCTGTGGGATCAATTTAAAAGATGTTCTTCTGTCTGCTCTGCTCAGTTCCCACCCAGCACTGTCTATCAGGCCTCCCATGTCTTTTTTTGTAATCAGTAATGCTTACTGCCTGCCAATCTCAGACCAGGTTGGTCCATTGTTGGCTGTATGGTAGTTCTTGACTCGGTTTACCAGCTCTGCAGGGTTCCACTTCATTTACAGTCTGCCTGTGCCTTTTCTGTCACCTAGGTGAAGTTGAAAGGAATGAAAGTGCATATTTTTATGATGTAATAATCAATTTTTCATTTTTCATTTAAATTATTCAAACACCACCCCTATGGGATTTCACTTTGTAACCTCTTTCCAGACCTAATTTGACTAATTATTCTGGGTTTGCTCACATGATCTTGTTAGTCAGTATGAGGTTTCGTGGGACAAAATTGTAGCCCTCTAGTAAATGTTATATTGATACACCAGACCCTGGTGGGATGTTTTGTGCATTATATCATATTCTATTTAGGGTGGCACTGTGGTGCAGCTGATTAGCGTGACAACGTCCAGCGTCAAGAGCCACCTATATGGAGTTTGCATGTCCACACTGTGTCCACGTCAGATTACTCTGGGTACTCTGGGTTCTTCGTACATTACAAAGACAAGAGGTAGGTTAAATGAGCACTTTAAATTACCTCTGGTGTGAGAGTATATGACTAGTGTCTATATAACCTGTCATGGATATCCGTTGATGTTGATGTGACATGGGGAAATAAATAAATTAAATGATATTTATATAACATATGCACTTATCATATACTGTAGATTATGTTGTACTTCTGCAGCCCATCGGTTTCTCTCCATACTTGGTTCTTTATTGGTCACGACCGCTACTGGACAACCACAGAATAGCTACTATTTAGCTGGTACATCATTCTGCAGTGACACTGGTGTTGGTATGCAAACGTGTGTTATTCTGGTACGGACATAATAGATACAGCAGTGCTGCTGGAGTCATTAAATACCCATGTCATTGCAGGACTGAGAATAACCCATCCACCATCAAATGTTCAACCACCAGCATTCAGTCAGCAGTTACATTTACGTTATTTAGCAGACGCCCTTATCCAGAGCGACTTACAATTCATTACAATCCAAGCAATTTTGGGGGTGGCTTAAGGGCCTTGCATAGGGACCCAACTGTGGGATTTGAAACCTGGACCTTCTGGTCAATAGTCCAGTACCTTAATCACTAGGCTACCACAGTCCCACAGCCAGCACTGATGAAGGATTAGACATATAAACTGTGTAGCACCAGATGAGCTGTTGTTTCTGACTTCACCTCTACAATGTGGAGCAATAGGGCGAATGTCTGTACTAAAGTAGACAATGAGAGAACAGTGTTTTAAAACTCCAGCAGCACTGATGTGACTGATTAAATCGTACCAACTCAACACACACACTAATACACCATCCTCACTTCAGTGTCAGTGCGGTGCTGAAAACGATCCAACACCTGGTCCTGTGGTAGTCCTGGCTATTATAGAACAGAGAGAAGAGGAATAACAAAGCATACAGAGAAACCAATGCACTACAATCTGTAATTGCGGAACAACAAAGCGCGGTGACCACTAAGACCTAAATGAAGAGTAAACCAGTAACTAATTTGATTAATTAAACGAGCCAAAATGATTCCTTTTGGTTACTGAGGTTGAGGTTAGGATTGGTGAGGTAGATCTAGAACCATTTTGTCAACAGAAATTCCTCACTATGATATAAAGACACATTTGTGTCGGTAGTGGAGGTTTATGGGAGATGGTTTATGTCAGAGGGTGTCTCCTTGGGCACCTTGACAGTCTGTAGCATACTAAAAGCATGAAAACCTTCAAGCTTGAATCTGTTACGCTGTACCTTTCTCTGCTGTACACATCAACGCACTCATTGTAGTGTAGACATTAAAGCTGGTTGCTGTTAGCGCTCAGGGCAAATGGGCACTTAGAATAGCCCTTCTGTTCAGATGTGAATCAGCAGTGACATGGGCAGACACGTTATTCGCTGTATCTGAGTGTAGAGGATCAGTGAAAGGTGTAACTGATGTGGACTTTCCCTTCTTCAGCTGAGAAGCTACAAGAGCATGGATGGAGAATTTAATCATAGGTCAGATATAATTTAGATTTGCATAATCTAAAGCTCCAGTACCGACGCTGTACAGCATATACGGTTTAATAGAGTGGTATCTTTTCACTAAACTGAGCTACGTGATATGACAAAGACAGATTTATTGTTGTACTATGTTTCTCTACAGCATTCACTGGCCAGTTTTTTTTTTTATATTATAAGCACAACATATTTAGAAGATGCCATTTGGCGCTTGACCTTTATAAAAGCTTCCACATGCTACAGCTAACAAATTCCAAATTCTTCTGCCAGCACGTGTCCTGTAATTTATGTAATAAAAAGGAAAAGGGGTTATGGCAAACTGCACCATGGAATCAAAAAATGAATAATAAGCGCACATGGACTGCAATCTCTTTAATGACGGAAGGCAATTACTTAATGCATGCTTAATTATGCATAATTAGGATGGATGCAACATACAGTTAAGACTCCCAGATTTAGTAGTGCTGCAGAGAAAGGTAGATGACAACAGTCAGGACAACAGACTTAATCATAGCTGGATGCTGGACTACGGATTGGAAGATCCAAGTTCAGATTCTGCCCCTGACAAGCTGCCACGGTTCGGTCTTTTAAGCAAGTCCTTGAAGCCACCATTGCTTGTAGTGTAAGATTGTATTAGTTGCAAGTCGCTCTGCATAAACGCATCTGCTGTTACACAAGAAAACATCCATTTGAAGATTTTCCTTTTTATATATATATATGTGTGTGTGTGTGTGTGTGTGTGTGTGTGTGTGTGTGTGTGTGTGTGTGTGTGTGTGTGTGT